>JAZGTK010002007.1:0-34552 GCA_036877625.1 Ambastaia sidthimunki | reverse complement strand
CGCAGGCATCAGTGCGTGATTCTATGTGACTTCCTTGAATTTTGACTGCGTGAATTTTTTAAAAACAAATTAATTAAACTGAAAAAAGTAACTCGTGTTACTTTTCTAAAAAAGTTACTAAATATTTATGTGTAAATTTATAAAGTAATGCGTTACTTTACTCGTTACTTCAGAAAAGTAATATTATTACGTAACTCGCATTACTTGTAATGCGTTACCCCCAACACTGGTTATTACTGGTAGATTAGAAGGAGTCTGATTGTTACTGCAAAATATGTGTCAGGATAAGATCATACTGGGGACTTGTAGTTGAATGGAGCACATCAGTCAAGATCTCCAGGTTTCTGTCCATCACCTGACTTCGCAAGTTGCATGATCAAGACTAAGATAACTATTATTAGATCTGAGCAAGCATGGGGTGGCCAGATTTAATAATATTAGTTTACCCGGCAACCTCTGACTAAGACCAAGACTAACAGTTTTGTGCCTGTAAGATTTGCGTATATCGGCAAGCGTGAGACTCAACGTCGTGTAATGTTGGGTCCCTAATGAAAGAATAACAAATAATCTAAAGAGAATTTACAAATAATCAAACCCTAAATTATGATTAACAGATAATGTGGAACCACTTACCTAAATTCTATGTATACTCAGGGTCAGATTGGAACTAGCCACAAAGTGAATTAAACAAAATTATAATAATAAATTGAGAACTGTTACAAAAGAGCTGAGGAAGGACAGAACACATGCGATACCTTCACCCATGCCATTGGATTTCGTTGATGAGCCAATGGGTGGTCCTTACACTCAGAAACAAGAGTTTGACAAGAGTTCATATTAAAATAAAAAAGATGTGACAGCAATCTGTAGTATTTATGAAGGAGAACTATTAATTAATAACCGCCCTCATCTTTATTAGCTTTAATTATACACTAAGAAGCAAATTAAATCAATATTTTTCAGACAATCTAACATGTGTGAACCGTAAATAGGGAGAGAATTTCTGGGAGATTCTCACAAAACTGCAAATAAGCAAAGCCAAATAAAAAAAGACAATATCTACTGACAAAATGGATAATACACCACAATTTGCAGATTAATTCCATGTATTCCTACTCCAAAGTTTCCCACTTCAAAATCTTATGCTTCATTCCTTGTGTTTCTGAAGGACAGAAAATGATGTTCCAAACTGAAATAAAAGAGAAAATGAAATCAGAACAGGAGAGGTTTTGTGTGATAAAATAAAGATGAGAGAAAGAATGAGATGAAATCTCTGCCTTGTACATGCTGTTTCAGTGGTTCAGTATGTATATGTATGTATCAGTTTCTGTTTGAACAGCCCCCGTGGGTGGGATGGTATGTTTTGTAGGCTTGAAAGAAAGCTGTTTGCATTGTATTTGTGCTTGTCTCCTGATGAAAACAAGGTACGAGTAATTTGATTTAGCTATGCTTGGGTATTCAGCATCGATCCGTTAGCTGAGTGAAACTGACTAGTCAGGCATGTGAAAACAGAGGAAGAGTTACCTTTGTCTCCACTTTACATTTTCCCATTGGCCTTACTACATCTATAAACACACACAATGTAATGACAATGGGCCTATAACCACACACAAGGAACACCATTTCTTAATTAGTCTTTGAAACGAAATGATTGTAGGAGAATATCTTGTGTACTCCCACTAAGCACTTTATACCATGGGTTTGACCCCCAAAGCCTTTTTTTAACCGTGCTCTGTTTGATAACCATGCCAGCCCAAAGAACAGCTACTCATAATTACAACAACAAACACCTTCTACCTTCACATTACTACTTGGATAGTACATTTTTCAATTCATTTAACTTATTCAAGTATACTGTATTTAGGTTTATAATGTGTCTGGTTCTCACCTTGTTGATGAACAGAAATTGTAGTTGAGTGTGAGTAATCTGCAAATTGCTCCATCAAGTCAGCCTCCGTAATAATTGTATGTGCTATGATATGTGCTATCTTCTTCTTGTGCTGTAACCTTGCCGTGGTGGAGAGGCTTGCGCGCTTCAAATACCCTAAGAGCTATGCTGGAGGGAGCCTCTGGCTCCTAGTAGGTCCAACCATACCAGATTGGTCTTAAGCGAGTAGCCAGACAAAAGATAGCACACCGGTCCCCCAGGTTGGGGGTTGGGTGTGGCGCTAACAACGCCACCCTGTAAAAAAAATTATTGTTACAGAAACTACAATGAGCAAACCCACCGACATCAGGCTCATAGCAGATCCCAGTCATTCAACCTTGAGTGGCAGTATGACCACCCCTGATGAAAGCTGAAAGGAAGTCAGGGGTGCGATGGAGGGACTGCTTGGGCCAAAGACCAAGATCCACTTTGGAGCATGGAATGTCCGAACCATGTATGAGACCTCCAAGACAGCACAGGTCTTCACAGGTCTACCACCTGGATATCCTGGGGATAACTGAAAGTCATTGGAAGGGCTCCGGATGCCAAGTTCTGCAAGATGGATCCGTCATCCTCCACTCAGGCCATGAAAACGCCCATACACATGGAGTAGCCATTATTATCTCTAAGAAGAAAGCCAAAACCTTGCTGGAGTGGGAACTAGTGAGTAAAAGACTGATTAGAGTGCGCCTCAACTCTAAGTTCTGCAAACTCACCATCTTGCAGTGTTATGCACCAACAAATGAAGCTAAGGAGGAGGACAAAGAGGATTGGTACGAACAGCTCCAAATGGCAGTCTCTAAGGTACCCTAACATGACATGCTTCTGATAACTGGCGACATGAATGCCAAAGTGGGAACTGACAACTCCAACTACGAGAAGGCAATGGGCACACATGGGCATGGCACGAGAAACAACAACGGCGAATGCCTTGTTGACTTTTGCTTAAACAACAACCTGGTTATTGGTGGAACTATATTTCCACACAAGAACATCCACAAGCTCACATGGAGGTCGCCTGATGGTAGAACCATCAACCAAATTGACCACATTATTATTAATGGAAAGTGGCGCAGGTCCCTCCAAGACATGCATATCGGGGTGCAGATGCCTATAGTGACCACTACCTGCTCGTCGCCACCATTAAGCTCAAACTGAAGAGGTTGGTCTCACAAGGTCAGCGGCAGATGATGCTGGACATTGCAAAGCTCCAGTACCCAAAGAAAAACAAGGAATTTGTGTTGGAACTGATAAACCGCTTTATCACACTAGATGCTACCTCTGAAACAGAAGTGCCCACTGTAAACCAAAAATGGAACATCATTAAGAACATATACTCTTAAACAGCACAAAAGTCCTGGGCCTTAAACAGAGAGGGGCCAAAGAATGGATATCAGCTAACACATGGCAGAAAGCTGAGGAGAGGAAACAACTAAAAGCAAAGCTACTGAAACTCAAGTCAAAATGGCTCATTGAGAAATCCACACTGTCCTATAAAAACAAGGACAGAGAAGTGAGGAGGAGTGCAAGGAGAGACAAGAGGGCCTTTGCAGAAAACCTGACCAGAGAAGCAGACAAGGCCGCAGCCTTTGGGAATCTGGGAGCAGTGTATAAGATCTCCAAACAACTCTGTGGTAATCACACAATTCAAAACACCCTTATTAGGGATAAGAAGGGCAACATCTGTTCATCAAAGCATGAACAAGCAGCTAGATGGGTCCAACACTTCCAGGAAGTGCTTAACCACCCTGAACCAGAACAACCTGCAAATATCATAACAACAGACAACATCCTGGATATCAACACCAATCCCCCTCACCTTCCCTAAAGTGTGGCAAGGCATGTGGCCTGGATGCTATCCATGCAGAGATGCTGAAGGTCGATATTTTAACATCTACTAAAGTCCTTACTGACCTCTT
Organism: Ambastaia sidthimunki; assembly: GCA_036877625.1. Classification (NCBI taxonomy): domain Eukaryota; kingdom Metazoa; phylum Chordata; class Actinopteri; order Cypriniformes; family Botiidae; genus Ambastaia; species Ambastaia sidthimunki. The sequence continues at coordinate 30,706 of JAZGTK010002007.1, read as the reverse complement.
CCAAAACATCTGGGACAGTGAGACAATCCCTGAAGACTGGTCTAGAGGTCTTATAGTCAAAATTCCAAAGAAAGGTGACACCAAAAATTGTGACAACTGGTAAGGAATCAGTATTTTATCTATTCCAAGCAAGGTGTTCTGTAGAGTACTGCTCAACAGGATGGAGCCAGCCATTGACACCAAGCTTAGACAAGAGCAGGCAGGCTTCAGAAAAGGAAGAGGATGTATGGACCAGATCTTTACATTGCGAAACATCCTAGAGCGGTGTTTGGAATACACCCCTGTACATCAACTTTGTAGACTTTAAGAAAGCCTTCGACAGTGTCCATCATACCACTTTCTGGAAGATACTTCAACACTATGGAATTCCACTCAAGATAATTACGATAATAAAAACATTATATGAAAAGTTTGAGTGTGGTGTCCTGATGAACAACACTCTTACTGAATGGTTCTCTGTACAGTCCGGAGTGAGACAGGGGTGCATCATCTCTCCTATCCTCTTCCTACTTGCAATAAACTGGATCACAACCAACACAACAGCAAATAAACCAAGAGGCATCTAGTGGACCCTGTCTTCTCAACTGGAAGACCTTGACTTTGCAGATGATCTTGCCCTTCTTTCAACAAACCTCTCCAACATGCAATCAAAAACTGACATGCTCAACAAATATGCCAAACAGGTCGGACTTAACATCAACACTTCCAAAACCCAAGTGATGTGCATAAACGTCACTCCTACAACACCCATCCTTGTGAATGGAGCACCACTTGAGTTTGTGGAGGACTTCACCTACCTTGGCAGTCTCATCAGCAACAACAATGCAGTCCAAAAAGACATAAGAGCAAGGTTGGAAAAAGCTCAGGGTGCCTTTTCCCAGCGCTGTTCTATTTGGAATTCCAAACAATACAGTCTTAAAATAAAGAAGCTCCTATACAACAGCAATGTGAAGTTGGTTCTTCTTTATGGTTCAGAGAGCTGGTGTGTGGTCACTATGGACATAAAGAGACTTGAGGTTTTCAACAACCGATGTCTTAGAAGAATTTGCCAGATTTTTTTGGCCGAACAAATAATCCAAGCAACAACTTTACAAGAAAACTGGTAGTCGGAGCATTACCAAGGACATTACACTGAGACGTTTAAAATGGCTTGGACATGTTAAGGATGGAGCAAGAACGGCATAACACTGCAACTGCCAAGGATATAATGGAGAGAGCTCATTGAAGCCCTATGTCCCATAGGGGATGAAGAGGAATGATGATGATATGTGCTATGGAATCAAGTTAAAATCATTATGTGGCTTTAATGATAAATCTATTAGGTAGTGTATTAGTGACAGTGCTTTTCTTCAAAACAAAAAAGTTGCATTGTTAATGACGCAAGCGTGCTGCGGCTCAGAACCTTGGGTGCAAGTGTGAGTGCGGGCCAGCAGAGAAGTGGGGAGAGGGTACACCATAGTTCAAGGCAACCGTGCCTAGTGTGAGTACACCCTTATACAAACTTTAACCAAACTGAGAATCAACAAGCGAAAGTAAATGAGGGGCGTATAGGATAAACAAGGGAATTAAATAAGACACAGGTGACAATCAATATTAATTAAAGTGACTAACACGGGTCCCAAGCAGTACGGCATGAAAAAGACAATAGCACCCATTAAGAATAAGGCATTTGCCGTGTTGCATCCAGTGTGGACAGCATTACTGATTATAGAGGATTCTATTGTTTTTGTTGCTTTACATCACGCAACTTGTGTCTGGTGTAGACACACTGTAACAAGGGAGATAATTAACTATAATGATAATGAGGGCAAAAAGAAGTACTGTAACTGGTTGCTAGGGTGTGGCTATGAAGTCATAATTTCACCATTTGTTGCTGCTTGCTAAGCCGAGCAATATGAACCCACCCCCAAGTCTTTACAACATTCTGATGCAGAGTTATAACGTCACAAAATTCAGCCAAATGTCAAGTCTATGGAATTTTTCGCCCACTTTTTTGTACGCCCTAAAACATTGTACACGAACATAGCACACTTCTCCTCAATAAGCCATTTGTTTTGACCCCTTATTTGTGGGTCTAGGACAAACTATGCAGGATGAGTTACGAAGTTCTGTCCAGGAGAACAAGTATGTGGGAGAGCAAGCATAATAAGCAAAATAAAGTCAATAAAAGGTCTGCACATTAAAAGGTCCTGCACTGTTTTTATGGCAGAAAACAAAAGTAATTAGATTATATCCTAAAAAATTCTTATTATATTGTATTCATCCATCCACTGGAGTTGATTTGGACAGATGGCAGTAAATGCAAAGAGCTTTTCTCCTTCATCTGACAGTCAGTGTGTCGGAGGTCATCCAGACTCTGAGTGACATTTCACTGATCAGATAATAAAAGAGTGACAGTGAACTCAGTTTTTCTCAATAAAGTGACAATTTTAAAGAGCACCTCCTTTCTCTCCATATTACGCAACACATTCACCTCCATTTCTATTCGACTCCATCTTCTGCTGTCTCTTCTCTGTGGTTGTGAGTACTGTGAGTGTGCTGCTAACAATCCCAGTGACATGTTTTCGTGCCCACTTTGCTCATGTGTCTCATATATTATCACAAATCACCATCAGCTTTCAGTGCCACCTTGACTTTATGGAACGATTCAGCAATTTTCTGAGATCAGGAAATTGAGATCAATCTGAGATCAATTTAGACTGTTCTTTTCAGAAGAGAGCTTGGCAATAAGTGGATTGTTGCCAAAACATACATTTTACCAGTAGGTAACTGAGTACCTAATAATGACATGTCATTTTTCTTTTTGCTTTAAAGCACAAAACTTCTAATTGTTATGTACAAGTACAAAACAGACTGATCAGACACAGGCCAGTGTTGGTTCAGTTATGTAGCAAACATCATCAGGAATGACCTGTGAGTAATACCATGTCATACTCATTTACCAACAGGAAAAGTTCAAAGACCAGCCAGCAAGAGAGCAGAATTCACATAACAAGTTTTTTTTTAGAAAACAATTTATAGCTTAAAAATGGTCGGAAATGATATTTGCAGTACATTACAACATTCACGTTTTTGGAGGAATACAACAGTAAGACACACTCTTAACAGAAGCTCAACAAGCTTAAAGGTAACAACTCTGTTACCTTTGTGTAAACACATATGTATTAGTCAGAGTCAGGGCAGCGTTATGGCCATTCCAGCCATATACAAATTACACAATGAAATAAAACAACTTTCCTCCCAGATCACCAAGGTGCTACATACATAGGACAGTACAGGACACAAGGTTGGATGAGACAACACACACTTAGCTGTACATAATAACTTTAAATAAAAAAAAAATAAATAAAAAGCTTAGTTTAGTATACCTTAGAATAATAATTAAAGTTAAGCTCAACATTAAACACAGAATACAAGTGCTTGTGTGCAAACATACAAACAATGGTTATACAACATTTGTTGCCCTAATTAATGTTCTCATTGTTTTAATGCCAAATAATTACTGTTGTTTTAAAGTTAATTACTAGGTAATATACTTTGATAACGATATAATTTAAAATGTATTGCCTGCTTATGCAGTTTTAATGTAGTTAGTTTACTGTAGTTTAAGTAGCTATACCATGTTATACCAGTACTCTTGATGGATGCTGTAGTGAATTAAGGGTCAAATAAATGAAATGGTGTTGTTTAAAACATTTCATTCAAAGAATAGTTGATTTACCTCAAAGGAAAATACGAATAATTTATTGTCATTAAATTTTGTAGTACCTGATCAGCAGGAATTATGACAATGATTGGCTAATGCATTCATCTAGCAAATACATACAAGCAATTTTTAACGAATTCAAGAAGCACTGTTTTCCTGGATATAAAAAAAGTTTCAAGATTAAACACAGTTTAAGTGACCTTATTTGTGAGCATTAAACGCAGAAACATTCAAGAGTGAATACATAAGGATGTTTAATAAACTACACTACAGGTGAAACATACATCTAACTAGACATAAACAGACATTAAACACATACACAAATGCACAGATATCATGGAGAGAGTAAAAGGAGTACAGAGTTAAATCAGCTGAGCATTCCTGAATAAACAATTAGTAGAATCACCTTAATAATGGGGCAAATCTTAACATAGCTATTCTGTATATAGCAATTAGTGCAGAGCATGCATCTGAATGCATGTGGGGAGGTTTGGATATATGATGTATTAGTTAGCTAAAAGTTAAAAAAGTTAGCTAAAGTGAAGTTCAAAATCTGTCTCAAAGGGACTGATCCAAAAGCTGCCCCCCCTTACCATGGGGGAGGGATGCCAGGGGCCGAAGATCCATGAGGAAACGAGTAGGAGAAATAGCGAGTGCAAGAAGAACAGGAAAAACTGGCTTTGACTGTTGGCCGCCATTTTTAATTTCACACAGGTCACACCCAGTGAGGGTGTGAGACCTTTTGCACCCTAACAACCAATTTAAGGTGTGCAGGTAAAGGTTTGGCATGGCAAATATTAATCCTGGTTATTATAGAAAGACCATCATGCCTGTTATGGTTACACAACACATATAATCAGATGGGAAATTAGAAGACGATCTTTAAGATACTAAATATGACAGGGTTTGAAATACAGTTAAGTTGTGATTTATCCCAATTCATGAATACAAGCAGAACATACGTCAAACTTGCAGGTCTAGTTATGATACACAGTATGGGCACAAACGTGCAATAGGAATATATACATATACATGTACATATACAGTTATGTACAGTAGAGGACAGTTGTGAGAGAAAGTCCTTCCTTTGGTGTAATGGAATGTTCTTAGTCTCTTATGGACCATGTGGTGTTAGTCCTCCCCATGGAACTTCTTTGAAGCTTGGGCAGGGTGACATAAACTGTCCTGTTGGTGTCAGAGATGCTGATAGCCATCTGGAGCCTTGGTTCCTTTCCCAAAGTCCTGTGTAGGGGCATCCTGTCACTACAGGGTTGTACTGACAGATGCTTTTTGCACAAACTGGGACACAGTCAAGGAAGGCCATTCAGTTTATGGTCTGTGAAAAGAAAGATCTCTTTATCTCTCTGGGCATAAAAATTGCCTGGAGCTGTTAGTGGTAGACAGCCTCCTAGATAGTCTGCCGTGGTACATTCCAATGAGGAGGGACCCCTCATGCAAGCAGGGGATACAAAATACCACCCTCAGCCAGAGATGTGGAAGCTTTGTGTATGGCCCCTGAAAGGGACCAGCTCCCGAATGCGGGTTTCTTGACCAAGGTCATAGAGACCACCCTTAACTCTAGAGCTTTCTCCATGAGAAAACTATATTCTTTGAAATGGAGAGTGTTCACCTTATGATGCAGAGACCACCAGGTGGACACAGTTAATTGCCCAGTTGCTTTAGTGATGGAGTTCCTCCAGGACCAGTTCTCGGCCAGTCTTTCCGAATTAACATTCACAAGGTGTATGTGGCAGCAATTATCATCGTTCATGTTCCCCTTGGTGGTGTGTCTGTGGTGTGTCTCTGGGAACTTTAAGGTTGAGAACTGTTCCCCAGGTCAGGGTCCCATCCTAGGACCTAGCCTGGAGGGGCTCTCCCAAGCACCCCTTGAGCCCCTACATTCAGCATATCTCAGAAATGTCACTTTAAAGATAGCATTTTTGCTAGCGATCACATCACTTAAGTGAGTAGGAGATTGGCAAGCCCTGTCAGTTGCCTCCTTCTGCTTAGAGTTTGTCCCAGGTAAGGAGTGAGTATTCCTTCACCCAAGGCCAGGGTATGTGCCCAAGTTACCAACCAGTGTGGCTAGGTCTGCAGTGCTTTAGACCTTTTACCCGCCTCCACATGTGTCTGCAAAACAAGAGAAGCTTCATTTACTTTGCCCTGTTAGTGCACTTCAGGTCTATACAGAGAAAACCTCTCAATGGAGAAAATATGATCAGCTACTGGTATGCTTTGGGCCCTCTAAGAAGGGCTGGCCAGCTATCAAACAAACTGGATGGATTGTGGAACCAATTTCAGTGGCTTACAAGGCCCACGGTCTGCCTTTGCCTCTTCACATTACAGCACATTCCACAAGGGGTATGACTTCCTCTAAAGCCTTACTTTCAGGGGCTTCTATATAGGAGCTTTGTGAGGCAGTGGGGTAGTCTTCCACCGCATACCTTTATAAAACGTAAAGTCTGGATCTTCAGGGTTCCAAGTGCTTATGCCTTGAGCTGTGCCCGTGCGGCTTTACACATGGACAGGCATTTGTCAGTATGGCATGGGGGTATTTCATTCAACATTAGGGGTTGTCATACGATGCAGCATTGAGTTCTCTCAAAAGGGAATGTCTCAGGTTACAACTGTTACCTGATTCTACGTCCTGTTGCTATTCCTCCTGCATGCCTGGAGCCAGGTCGCTTTAGCCTTCAAAAGCTGTGTGTTTTGTGTCAGCATTCTGTTTGCAGCTTCCATGTTCCGCTGTCACATGTTATCGACGTAACACCAATCAGGATTGAACTAGTTGCACATATGCTTCAAATGCAGTCACACTGACGGCATTCCCCAAAGTGTCATCATACGATGCAGCAACTCATTCCCCTCTAAATAAAAAGTATGAAAAAATATTTGTGCAGGACAGCTATAAAAACGATGTATTTGAATATCTGGATTACTTATTAAAATAAACTAAATTGTCAAACTTTTGCGAATCCATTGATTGATTCTCAAAAATTTGTAAACACAACACTGTTTTGGGGTGGATTGGTCAAAATTCTGTGCATGCAGTAATACACCAGAAATGTACACCAGAGACTCTTATACTATGGTCTTCATTAAACAACCCACGTGTCCATATACATCATGATAGATTTTTTGTCACTGGGTGCTTTCACATGCTTTTCAAAAATTTTACATTTATATTTACACATTTGAAAGTCATTTTTTTATGAAGTGACATGAAGAACAGTATATTCAAACTGTACAGCAGCTATGGGAAGTCTATGGGAAATTTTGTAGCATTCGTTTAATTTGACTAAACGTTCTGAATGTAAATGTTTGTTACATAAAAAGAAATGAAAAACCCTAAAAGGAACAGTACTTAGTCTTACTCCAATCATTTTAAAGAGAATATAAATGAAGTTATATCACAGCGAGGATAAAACACTACAATTGTAGCAGTAAATCCCACTCAGTATGCTATTACAGAGGTATAGATCTGTAGAGACTTTCAAACATCCACTCTGTTCTATTCCCTGAAGTATACTGCACTTATTTACATTCCCCAACACTTTTCAACCCAACACACAATCTGAAGCACTCAAGACGCTCTTCTAAACAGCACAAGAAAGTACTGCGTATGAGATGTCCCCAAAGTCTCGCAAAGCATTTTAGAATTTTGTTTAATTTAACAGGAAACATCCTTTATTTTTCTCTCTGTCTCTCTCTCTCTCTCTCTCTCTCTCTTCTCCTTCAAGAACTGATGAGGCCTGACTGTGACATCTGGGGAAATCATAGCTCTGCTCCTTCCTACCGTAAAGGAACACACACACACTCACACACCAACACGTGTGCACACATGAAAGCTCACTGCCTTCAGCCCATGATTCCTCTCATCTAAGCCTGAATGCTGAGTGAGGAGTCATATTGACTTCTCTGGCTCCCAGGATGATAGCATTCTCCACAGGGATTCACAGAAACCAGATTACAGCATTAACCATAAAACACTAAAATAGGTTTAACAAGAGTGTGCTAGAAAAATACAAGCAAAAATGTGCATGTTTAAATATATAAAAGTATGCATATGTTTTCACAGAGATACATTGATGTTAAGGAAATGGTTAACCCAACAATAAAAAAAAATAAAATGATGTCTGCACTTATTCAGGTTTTCGTATCCTTGTTGTCTTTAGGAGTAAAATTAAATGTACGCAAGCACAAATGACACTGAGAGCCATGAGGGATGAAGTGAATATCAATCTTATTTTTTCATCTGTTCTTCACATAAAATTTTGTTAACTTGGAAAATAGTATGAAGTAGTATGAACTACTTTTGTGCTGTTTGCTCACAGCTGTTTTAGTTTGCAATCTCTTACTCTGAACAAAATAGCCAGTATGTCATGTAGCATTTTTTACCATGGCCAGAAACCAGACCATGAAACCAAAGTTCAAAATAAAGCTTCTCAAACTAAACTGAACCTTACCCATGTAGCCACTTACACAACCTCAGTGAGAGAAACTATGTATTCACAAATTCACAAAAGCCCTGTGTGATAGAAACTATCTGCTATATCTCATGGAAGCTAGACTTGAACTGCAGATATTAGCCAACAGTAGTTTCCTGTGAGCAGACAGTTTCAGCAGAAAATCAGATGGAAGCAACAAAAGGAAGGAGCAGAAGGAGCATCCCTTTCACCCACTTCTGTGTGCCTTCATCTTGCCCTTTCTGGTGTTCATTATTCATTCCAACTTCTGGACTGTTCTTCAAGGAGTGGCCTACAACCTGCTTCAAAAATGACAGGCATGATCTTCAAGCCTCCACAGATTTTCTAACATTTCCAATGCCGCTCCCACTTTTAATATGACATTTCAGATCCTGGTCTATCAGCAGAAATTCCCTGGACTAGCTGGTCATAGTGAAATAATGTTGGATGGATGTTGATTTGATTTGTGGTTTCTCTACCTCACACTGCTCTATGTATTGTAAACTGTTTATACTTTACGAATTCTACATTCAAACTAAATATTAACAAAAATTTTAATTAATATATAAAAATATGAATCAATATAACACAGAGTCTATTTAAAAATAGAAAACTAGTATGTAAATGTAATGTATTACAATAGAACATCAGCAGCTTAAATGAACCAGCAGAAATCATTAAATGCCAGATAGTAAAGGGGATTTAATCACATTTATACATTTGGCAGACATCGTTTTTTCACAGTTTTTTCACCCTTTCTGAGGCCTAAAAATATTACTTTTGATGGAACTGCCTGTCCAGTGTTTTAAGGCATCATAGGTTTGCTCCATATGTGAACAGTATGCAGATTTAATTATGAGATTTCTCAATTATGAGATTTAATGACCAAACCAAGACAGTAATCAAGTTTTGTAAAAAACGGTTAAATGGGGTCGAGAGAAATATTGATTGCTAAAATTATGCATAAATAACACCAAATACTTAATAACACTTATTTACACCAAAACTTATTAGTATAAATAAAAAAAACACGTTTTAGCATGGATAAAAACAAAATAGATTTTCCATGACCTTGAAAAAAGCACTACTGTTACTAATTTAGTGTGAACATGTTTAATTGATCAACAGACCCAAAAATAATAATAATACAAAAGATTATTATAAGAAGACAGTATGACCTGTACTTTCATGCAGTCTTCCAAGTACCAGACGCACACACACTTACATTCATACATGCATATTATAAGCTCTTTATAACCTATGAACATTTTTCCCCAAAGACAAAAATCTTCAACTTGAAATCTTGTGACTGAAATGAAATTACCATTTGCCTCATCGCCTGCAACTCTGCCTCCAAAAGCAATTCCAACACACTCATGCTGGGGACACAGACGCTCGGCTGCTTACTGTATTTATTGTTGCTTCCTTCTCACCCATTCACTGCCTGTTGAAGTCATGCCACAGGAATAAATCTGCTCTGAGTTAATTTACTGAAGCTGTGCCAGTCTGCCATTGCTTTGTATACCAGTTTATAACTTCCACCCCTTAACTTGGACCTTGAGTTATGAACCTGTGTCACATCTTACTGGACTTTATTTAATTTTTCACTGAACACTTGTTTAATCGTGCATCACAGTCCATCAGACCATAACAGACCTTTCGTTAAATTATAATAACATCAGCCTCATTCGCACATGTGGTGTATTTTCCTGCCCCTCCTCTTGTTCCTTCACTGGTGTCAAATGCAAACTGCTGCAGGTCTGTATACATGTGGCACATTTCAATCCTCAAAATCCCTGTATACACTGTGAAAACAGCATGAATTTTATCAAATGTCTGATACTTTATGTAATTCAGAGACAGAAAAACTCAAGCTATGCCAGGTCCTCATAACACTCCCAATATAATCAGTCATAATCATCAACTGCTGGGCAACGAGAACTAACTGCTTTGATCTATTGCAAACCTTATTAAATATTGCAAAATAAATTATAAATTAATTTATTAAATTATTATTTAATTTAAATTAAATATTGCAAATTATTGTAGTATTGTAGTATTCATTCTTACACACACTTCAAGAGATCACATATCCATATAATCTATAAGAAGGATGTGGACAGGGTAGAAAGCAGTTAGACAGTCATGCTGTCCATTACAATGGACTTTAGTATCCAACTGAACCTCGTTAAAATGTTGTGGGAAGGTTCTTACTATTAACATTTTGATTATTTAGATGGTCCCCCATGTTTGCTTGGCATCCCATTCTACAAACTGAGATTTATAAAATTATTAACAGTCGGCTTTCTATAATACAGAAGTTTTCCTGGTTGTGTGGTTATTATATAATGTTAAAAGTCTTTGTCCAGGGTTTGGCTGGGTGTTATAATAAACGGAATGTCTGGTACATACTGGAATTCTAGAACTCATTCTGGAATTCAGAAACTTGACATGCAGCTATAACCCAGAGTTCCAGAGTGGGTAGTGAACATCAGTTACCAGATATAACTATGCAAGAGTTTCCTGTAAGATTTTAATACTATGATAATACAGCTTTGCTTTGCCCTATCTTCTTTTGTCCTGAATTCTTCCTACATAACTTGAACAGTTTTGTTAGTCCATATGGTAATAATAACTGACAGATAATAAACGAGTGCTTGTTTGAGCAGATTAAACGGCACTAGCTGTTCATTGAAGTTATGGGCATAATAAAGCATTTAGCAGCTAATCCAGAGAAAGATCAGAGCAGAGATTTGCCTGAGGAAGATGAATTTGTATACCATATCTTCTTTATACCCAGATCTCCAGTGTGGAAATTAGCATGCAAGTCCCACTCATCAATTCCTATTGGAGCTTTATTTTTAGAGGGGAATTTTCTTTGGTGTTTTCTGGTAAGAAGCAGAGTGATTGGTCTCCCAAAATCGAACCTTTAGTGTCACTACATCTTCATGATGTTGAGCGAGTGAAAGAAAGCAAACTTTCTGTTACCTGCTTTGCCAAACAGTAGTAAAAAAAGGGGGTTTGATACACATTTTAAATAGTACTGAGTCTATTAAAAAAATCTATTTAAACAGACTCTTTGTATTAATCACACAATTGAATTGAAGACACATATATTTACATTTGGCATAAACGGAATTAAAGACTTGTTGCTTTTAGACCCTCAGACATGTCTTTTTCAGAGTTTTGTTTCTTTTGAACAGCTAATGAAGAGGATTTATTTTTGTTGTTATGCCTGTGCTGTGTTCATCAGGTGTTTTGTGGGATCAATACTCAGGCAGCTGTTCCTGTTCTGTCAGGTTTTGTTTGTGTTATGTTATAACCTTATCATTTCTGGTTGTCTCTTTGCGGCACAGTAGTGTTTGTATTTGTTAGTGAGTTAAAAAGTTAAAAAATGTAACTGTGCTTATTAACCTGGACTCATGGAAAGTATTTTTAAACTGAAAAGCTTTTTCAGCTTTAATGATTTCAATGATATTATACACATAAACATATTTTTTTTTCTGAGCCAATTACATTAAAGTCCACAGAAAATCAAAATTGACCTTATTTTCAATTATATATATTTGAACAATTTCTTTATTCTCATTCAAACATGATTGAGTTAGGTAATTCGTTCTCTTTCTGCTATGATTTAAGTATTATTGTGATTTCAGTAAAAAATGAAATATTTCTATCTTAGACACTGACACAATTAGATTTTCAATTAGCCTTTGTTGAAAAAAATTTTTGTTCATTAAATTTTTAAAAATGATATGAAAAGGAGTTACAAATGCAAGCTGCATTACCTATACTGTAAAGAATCTACATGCTTTGACTGAATTACATTTAAATATTGCATATGATAGATTGTATATAAAAACTCACCAAGTAATTTCAATAATCAGTACTAATATATTAAAAAAACAATCACGGTTAGTGAGAGAAGTAAACTATGACCTGAGTATAAAGTCATAGAGGACAGAAAAGCAGATGTTACCGTCTCTCATGTAAGTACAGCAAAGTCTCAGCGTGTGTATAATCCTCCAACATGAACAACTAGCATAACATTAATCTGTGTATCTCTGCTGATTATAATTATGGTAACTATTTTTATTAACGCCATGACAAGTATGTGTCTGTTATAAGAGAGCTGTATAAAGTATGATGTGATTTCAGAAAAATACCATTTTGTAACACATTAAGTTTTATTTATACAGTATTTTGAGTTATTAGCAGGTTGAATGTAAAGAACACTCTAAATGGATCTAAAGGCAATGCAGTGTGTCAGGAGCTGCGTTATTAAAAAGCAAAAGAGAAAAGCAAAGGTAAAGTGTATTCTAACAATTAAAGTGCAAAGTCCCCTGATAAACTAAATTGGGAAAATCTCTCCACAAATCCATTAGTTCCACAGTTTAAGGCAACATCTGACGACTTAAAGGCAACAAAATGTGCTGGTGTATGACTGTGTGATGCGCTGCTTTCGGTGTGTTCTGTTATCATCAAGTGAGGAAAAGTGGCTTATTAAATCACACAATTAAAAAAGCCCATGGCTGATTTATGTAAATCCCAGGGGTGTATTTGACATTATATGATTGTACTGATGAGACTGAAAAAAACAAAACATTCACCCCACTCCCACCCCAGAGACAACAGCTTTTGATATTAGCCTACAAATATTTTTGGACATTTCTTCTTCAGGGAAATTTCATCTTCTAGTCCTAGTAATAATAAATCTCGACCAAGTTTGTTTGCGCCCATTAACACCACAGCTCTATTAGAGCTGATACTGTGTGTTATCCTTCTGAGAGGTGATGCTGAGCTTGGATGGTCTTCCTCAAAGCATTCATTAAATGGTTGCTAATAGCAACATGCAACAGAACATCTACAGTGAAACCGTACACTCAATTATGTCTAACTTCCTCTATTTCAAATATTAATTATAGTAACTAAAAACCCCTTAGAGATTAGTATGAATTGTCTCCCTAAAGTCATGATAGTACCAAACCAAAACATAAAAAAATAGAAACTATCCAAAACATGAAAAATAGTGAATCTAACAGTTTTTTTAAAACACGCTCTGCCTTACACAGCACAGCGTTCTTAACTGGCCCATTGTGAATGAGATTTATTTCACCCTGAACACAAAAAGAATAGAGTAGAATGTATACAACTGCAGGTAAGAACAGAATGGGTGTAACCAGAGCAGAATTTGTTACTCCAATATCTTACAGCCAAGATTTTCTCATATAACACTCACAAACAATATGGAACATGAGACGCATCCTTGAACAGATATGATATCTTGAAAGATATGATCTTATGCAACATCATAACTACTTCAAAGTAGTTAATTGCTTCAAAGAAGTTTTTCATCACTAGTAATCACAACTTTTGCGTGTGTGATGGGGCACGAAAATAAAGTTTGGAGTTTGAAACTGCTTACAAATCTGTACTAAAACAGCATGTGCTTGTGCATTTAAACTTTTACTGAGAGAACGAATTAAAACAAGACATCTTACATTTCACATTCGCTGAATTTCACACCAACAGATTCAAAGCACAGGGAAATGAGTTGGCATGCAAAACTGGAAATGTGCTGGTGTAAAATTCTCTTACCAAACCGTAGCACATGTGGCATCCCGTGAGAATATCCCACACACAGTAAAAGCAGCACAAGCCCGAATTTCTCATGAGTTCTCAAAGGGAAGTAAATCTTCATGTTGCCTGCGATACGCTGCATCTCATTCCCGTGGATGTACTGTAAGATTCCCACTTATTTCTGCGTTCGAAGTGTTCGACAAAGAGGAGGACACTCCATCTGCGATGCTCTGCGTGTCCGTTTCACTGCGCAAAGGAGCAACCTTCCGACCGGGCGTCCATGTTAGAGACGGCGCATCCGTGACAATCCATGTACGGGAGGCCTGAAAGAGAGAAGCAATAGAAAAATGAATGATGTGAGCCGGTGTCGCGGATCGCGTGGTGTTCAGGAAACAGGAGATGTGGATATGCGCGCAAGCTGCTCGCGCACTGTTCTGCACTGCTGTTACTGCACCGGCACTGACGTCGAGCTGAGAGCGGCTGAGACGCTGTCCACTCACTCACAACACCATCACAGCCCTGATCTGAACATCTCAAAACCTTCTGGTCTGCGTGGACCTTTGCGGAGGTCGTGTTCAGGTACTTTAGTCCCAGAAGTGCATTGATGCTTAACGCTAAAAGACAGCAAACAGGCTTTTCGCTCATACCATGTGTTTTGTATTTCAATTAATACGATATTGTCTGAATTCATCTCTCAAAAAATGTTATAATTGCAGTTGCATTAACGAGCAAATCAGTGCACCGCGCGCAACTTTAAGGTTTCATTTCTGCGTTTACAGTCTTTCTTTTTCGTTGGTTTTTAAAGGTTGGTTCTGAAATATTTCTGACGGATCCTATATTAATTTATTGTGATTTTACAGTAGTAACTTCAATAAAAATTACAGTTGGTATTGTGTCTAATTACAATACAACAGTTTAATTACAGTTAGTATTGTGGCAGACACCATGGTCACCGTGATAAATTTATATAACGATGATAGATGTTTCCAGTGATTAAATAACATTTTAGAAAGCAGGTCTCGGACACAAGAAGTAACAGAACACAAAAGTGTGTTCTCATAAACCAAATGGCTTAAAATATACTAAAATGGCTTAAACATACGCATTTAACTCACTAATTTTGAAGGCGGGCTCATTTTAACGATTGAGTTATATATCATTAGTCAGAAATACCCGTCATCTGTATGGACCATTATGAGAACGGAGGCCTCTCTAACCAGGACGAACCCTGCATACTTAAAGCACTAGAAATGTGTTGCTCAGCTCACGACAGAGTTTTTAGCACCACGGACAGCGTCAGACTGCTGTATTAAGTGGTCGGGAAAAAAATCAAGGGGGATGGTATGGTCAGGTATTTCTTTGGTGGGGCTGGGTGTCCTGTAGCTAAACTTACACAATGATTGCAAAGGCTGACTAATTTTTAAACACATTATTTCACAAAATATGTTTTATTAAATTAACTTGAAGCCATCAAAACAGAAACAGAAAACCAGACGCGCGGTGACGCGACAAAATCACAAACCAGCGATTTGGTGGTTTCTCTCTCTTAAAGAAAGAGAAAAACTAAAAACTGCCGTCTCCCACTCGCAACAAAAGGGATAAGTGCATAATCACACTATTACAAACAAAATAATATTAACATATGTATTCAAAATACATATGTGACTGGTACAGTCTTTGTCATTGAATACAATTTGAACAGAGTTAACCCTTTGGACATTTGTTTACTTAAAAAAAATGTCAACATTTTAAGTAACAGATTTCAACATCGGTGGTAAATTATACATGGTTGCTTTCATTATAGCTTTTAAAGCCTTCACTAATTATATACCAACTGAACCCTTTTAATGTGATACAAATCATCAGCACATGACCATCAGACGCAACTTTCTAATATAGAATCTGCTGTCGCGTATCACCATCGCGGCTGGTTAAGACTACACCTCTGATTAACATGAGATAATAGAGCATACAATACCCAATACATAATGTTATGTCAAAGGGATGTCTTTAAACACTAATCAAATAAATATCATACCTTCTGTTCTCTGCATTTAAGGAATGTTAAAAACAGTTCTCTTGGCCTTTTTGAAAAGCGCGAAAAATGACGAAAACTGGCGTGAGCGCGCGCTGCTCTTCATTAAGTTCAGTTTCGTCAAACGTCCTTATAGTTTGTAAATTATCATAAGTAAAGATTTTTTTTAATTGGCATGATAAGCTTTACATATTATGCACCACTGACACATTGATAATTTAAAGGGGATTGTACAGAGGGGATGCTTTTGTCATTTTTTTCAACAAGGGGGATGCCATCCCACCGCATCCCCCCTCAGTTCGAGCCCTGGCTGTATTCATGTACGTCACCAGCGTTCACATTCACATCGATCTCTTCACTACTCGGCTCAATGAACAAATGCTCTTTTATACTTTCACATTAAGAGTGCCCCCCACAGCGAAATTCCGAATAGCCTATTGCTCACGGGGTCAATTGCTTTCAATACTACTACTACTACTGATAATAATAATAATAATGTATGTGACATCTTGTTGTCTGGTATAAGTTGTGATTTTATGTTTCGGCAGAACACTACGGATCATGATTTCGTGTAAAAAAAAGCGCACTACTGTATAAATGTGTGGCATTTCAGCTCAGCTGCTGGTCCGACCGCCCACATGAAACATCATGTTCACTGCGCTTTCTGGGGAATCTGAAATGTATTGTAGTTTGTCACTGGATTTTTTTGGACCTGTGATGTGTATGTGATAAAACAAGATCGCTTTAAAGCGTCTGAAATAAAAAGCGTCTCAAGAAGCGTTGGTCCTTGAAAAGTAGCCTGAAATGCTGAAAGTCTCACAGTGTTAAGTGACAGTGAAAAGGTCATATTAAATTATATTTATTTAATCACTTACAACTAATAGGTGTATGTTAATTACAACTAGCATGTATGTAAACATGACATGACATGTACGTAAATGTAAACTGTGTGTGTGCTGGGGGTTGTGTCGTGGACATTCTCGAGGTCACGTCTGAAGATTTAAACACCCTTTATAAACTTAAATGTCATCATAACCGTTCTTGGACTAAGGTGGCGAACCTTGAAGAAAACATCGCAACCAGCTCAGCATAAACCTTTCGCTCGACCCACATAAATGCAAATGTTATCGTCACCACTAACTCCTGGAGTTTTTAAAGCCTAAAATAGAAGCTCATGCGGTGTTTGGATCGGATGAACTGTTTCTTTCTTTGAGAAACGAGCGCGTAAAGCTAAAGTTATTTAAATGCATAAAAACAGCCATTTATAAAAAAAAAAAATGGCTGCTGATGGAGCAGATAAAGTGTCTTACCTCGGCTGATGGAGGCAGCTCAGCTCAGGCGGATGATGTGTGAAGAGGACAGGAGCAGGAGTTCATGTGCTCAGACTCGCGAGCCGTGGAGGAGACACGCCTCCTGTTGGAGGAACACAGCTTACCGCTTACAGACGCACAGACAGCACTGCTACTACAATGCATCGATTAAACGCTTTATGTAGGATTTATGTGTTTAAGTGCCATTTCAGTAGTGCGTATTGAATTCATGGTGGAAACGAAACTGATGGTGGTGGTAACTGTTTGAAAAGTGTAAGCATGGTCAACCTTACATCGTTAAAGTAGCCTATATAGTATTTGGCGGTCGGAAAGATGGCTCTGTGGAGTACAAACTTTAAGCAAAAATAATCTAGATAGGACCATAGGAGTACAGAAGGGCACACTTTCCAATTAAAGGTATCATTAGAGGAGAGAAGACAGAGGAAACGGGGGCTAGTTGCCACACTGTATCCCGTGAATATTTCACAGAGCATGTTTATTTTCATTAAACACTAACATCGTTATTGTTTATGGGTTTGTCAGATGGTACAAACTACAGGCTTTCCTAGCGAAGCATTTAGACATTACAACAAATGAAATCGCAAACATGTAAAAGGTACATGCATATATCAAATCATTACAATAATGAAAACTTAAACCTGCACTATAATGACAACTTATCCCACTTGATTGTGGGATATTGCTTATATATGTTTTGTGCTACAGCACATTTGCAAGTGCGATACAGTTTTGTAAATAATATGTTTCTGACAAAAATGGCAGGTTAGTTTATATGTTTCTTCTCTGTAAAACACACACACTGAAAATTGTTTTAAAATGTTTCCAATCAACACACAGGCTAAAAACAGTGTTATTGTAAAAACATTTCTTTCCTCTTAGAGGAACTAAACTTCACAGAACTCCAGCTGTAGACAAACTCCTCTCCCCACAGTTTGTACTCTGCACTGCTTACATGCTCTTGTTTGAAACCAAGTGTCTGAGGTGCAGCAGGGAGCAGAACTATGTCATTCTAAATAAATGCTAAATAATTAATTCTAAATAATTAAAAAACAGTTCATTCTGATTGGATGAGCCATGTTCTAAGCCAAGGTGGCCACACACTCTATTTGTGTGCCATTGCTAACTTGTTTGCAAAACAAAGCATCCTACAGTTAGAATAATAAACTACATGATATATACATTGTAGAAGAATAGTTCTAATTCTGAACATACTGCTTTTGTACTGATTATCAGCATGGCTGTCTACTCACAGACAATCATCCATTTATTCATTTGTTTACTTCCTTGTTTAATGTTTGTTCAAACCAGATATGTGACGCTGGTCCATATCCTAGATGAAGTACAGAAATTGACATTTGTTACACTTAACCACAAGACAAATGTACGCTTTCTGTAATCTTGAGTTTGATATTGTATGTAATCCGGTGACTAGTCCAAATAATGAGATGGAGAAAGGCTGCTTCCACCATCTTGTGAACTGCATTTGAAATGGCTGTGACATTTCTGTGGGTTTTATAAAGGACACACTAGCTGTGGTCTTAGCTTTCTGGTCTCTTATGTGTGTGGGTGTGCTGAAGCTTTTTTGTGGCTCTGACTGTGTGTGGAGGTGAGGAGGTGATAGGGGCAGGCCGTCTCACTGCTTTCCTCGCTCTCTTTAATTACACCCAGTCTACCATATCAGAGAGAAAATTAATTATTCACCTAATCTGTCACAGGAAGTAATACACTTTAATGAATAACACTGCTGGTGCAACAAACAAGAAACATATACCACAAAGCCATTAACAACAAACAAAATATTTTTATAATTGTACACATATATGAATAAAGTATTTCTTCATCACTTTTCTTCGTCTAATACAGCAGAAGCTCATAAAACAATGTTCACTATATAAATGAACACCTACCTTTATTTTACATTTGGATTACAGATTTTCTATGCTGGCAAACCTGCTCACAATACCCTAGTAGACAAATGTGTGATATATATTCAAATCCACCATCTTTTTACATCTATACCAACATTGCTGTTGAGTAAACTGGGAAAAATGGGCTTAACAGGGGCTTATCTTTGATCCTGTGTGCAGAAAGACTAATTTCTAGTTTTGAACGGCTTGTGTTCACACCAATTATTTGTGGTGACATGCCTATTAAGATCCCTCAGCTGCTTTTTGAATTAGAGAAGCGCTAATAAGGTCTTTCAGCAGTTTATCTACTGCAGTCTGTAGACTCTAATGAGCCCCAGGTCGCCCCCATTATCCCAGGCAAAACAGGAGGTGGATTACTGCAAATATCAGCCCATACCTTCAGACCTTCTGTCAGTCTGACTGGAACGTGTCACCCTTATATTATTTCTGAAACACTGCATGAGGCGAACAGGCAAAATAAATGATCATGTGGGGCGGGAAAAGGGTGATATTTTTAATTTTGCGGCATTCCCTTAAAATTATAAATATGCTGCATCTACTCAAGCAGGAGCCTGCTGGTTTCAGCAGAGGAGAAAATTGTACAAGTTCAGTCTTTCATAGCCTATTCCTTTTTCTTCTCATTCAGTAATTGTTGTTATGGTACTAATACTGTCCTTTCTTTGCTCGTAAACATATCTACACAAATTAATATTTTTAACAGAACAGATTCAGGGTACAACTGATACAATGTGTAAAATAGAAAAAAAGTATATTTTAGTGAATCTGTTAAGATTCTTACAGCAAAAAAATAATAAATAAGCAAAGATGTAATTCATTTATTTACTGTCATCCACGGTCATTGACAAACAGTCATTTGTTGCCTTAGTGTTCAGAACATCATTTATATACTCTTTCTTTTGCAGCCTGATTTCGTCAAATTCTGAAATGTCTTTGTGACTAATTTAAGCATTTGCTTTAGATGCTGTACATTTGCATTAGATTTAGCTTTATCATCATGTAGTTTTCACATTGTTTTCCTAATTACCTTGGTGTTCCTGCATCTCCAACAGCATTATTTTAGCATTTTTTTCAATATTCATTATTGCATTTCCAGTATAAAAACGATGTAATGCTGTAGGAGGAATAGAAAAATTATATAGATATAGGATAATAAATGTCTATTTTGAATTTTCCTATAGATTTGACTTTATAAATCCAAACTTACTTATAAATCCAAGCTTACAAACAATACTGAGGTATTGGTGTTCAGTCACCTCCCTTTTGAGAAAGCTGAACACTGCATATTGGTGTTGACGCTATTGGAATTTTTCTGGTGTGTCTGAAACATGTGAAACTTATTGATATGAAACAACTATTGGCAATAAAGGGGTCAGGTATTGTAGGAAGACATCAAGACCATGAAATGCCGCCTGCATTAAATTTCATCAGGAAGCCGCATATCTGTGTGATTGTTTGTCATATTGTTTGTCTGATTTCATTTTTAGACAGGAGTTTGGTGGGAAATAAGTCAAGCAAAAAGTATAGGAGATTTTTAAAGATAGGAGCTTTAAAAAGAGAAAAGACATTCACAATCTCTATTTGGAAGAGTGAGTGTGATTGGTCAGCTCTCGAAGGGGCTGACTGGGCTCATTGTGAGCATTTCACAATGAAGAAGCTCCACTCGTCTGGATAGGAAGTCAGGTATCTACATTTCTGTTTTTGTCAAGCATCCTGCATTTGTCGAGGCAGCGCTGTAGCTCCAATCATGCAGTTTGCTGGTAGATTTAGTTGGAGGTGTAGCTTGAGGCAGAGGTTATTCCAGTTTCTCTTGCTCTTTCCTTTGACTCTGAGTTCCCTATACTATGGTTTGTCATGACAGAGCTGAAGGACACATACTTTTATATTCAGATTCTGCTTGAAATCTCCTGCTTGTGTGAAGTCGAACTATGCCTCTGTGTTTGATATCAGGCAAGGTATATTAATCAGTAATTTCCAAAGGCTGCTAGGTGTCCTGGCAGCAGCAACCAATGTGATACCACTAGGCCTACTCCACATGAGACTGTTTCAAATGCAAAGGCTTCCACAATTTGTGCAACCCTCATAAGGGTTAAACACAGATGTCGTAGTTTCCTTACTCTGTGGATAAAATCCTGGCTGCTGCTTGGGTCCCACACTTCGGGCATGTTGCCTGCTTCATGGGTCTTAGATGGCCATCCAGTTAAAAACTGTGGCACATAAATTGCCTGAAGATGAGGGCTGTATTTTCTTTCTCCCAGACCTCAGGGGCTGCCAAGTTTTGGTCCAGACGAACAACACAGAGATAGTTTTCAATATAAATCGCCAGTGTTGTCCAGAAAGGTGCAGCAAACCCTGCTTTTGGCTGAAGGCAAACTACTCTTGTTAATGACAGTTTATATTCAAAGACATCTGAATGTGGGGACAGATATCCTATAGAGGCAGGTGTGAGGCCCCTGAACTGTGCAAATGACTGTTGACCTAACCTTTTAAGTGGACACTTAAAAGATATTCAACATAGTGTTTAAAAAAGGTAATTAGGAGAGAAGACAAAAAATGCAACAATGCCCCAGTGAAATGACCAGTGATTTTTAAATGCCTGATTCTGATGACTAAACCCTTTTGACAGCATTACTTTTACTAGGATTGTGACACATAGCACTCATTGGACACCCAGTGCTTATTTTTATAAAGCGGAAATAGAGCTACAGTATCTTCCTGCAGAGTTTAGTTGCACATATTCCAGAACATTTAACAAATAATGCAACAGACACAGCTGATCACTTAAAAACACAATTGTGAGCCAATTGTCCCAATTCATAGGCTCACATTAGATAAAGGGATGATCATAATTCATAAAATGTTTAACCCCACAGCAAGCAATGCAATTTTTCCTTTACTGCTGCTAGCTGATACAATATTGCAGTCACTGTTTTGTGTATGCCATGGGTGTATTTACTGAAAGTAATTTAGGTCAGACCTAAAGTAAAAGGGCCAGATTACAGGTCATATGTTCTGATGCCTGGATCTTACACAATCTACCAGTCTACCATTACAGTAGTCTGTAGTCTGTCCTCATAAGGGCTGGTAAAATGCTAGCTGTCAGATGGGAATAGGATTACAAAGAGCCAAAAGAGAGAGAAGATTGCTTGGGAGAAGATTGCAGTGCTCTCATCAGCCCCAGCACAGAATAATTGTATGAAATTGCCAGCTGGGGAAAATATATGTTAGCCATTGATTGTGGATGTGAAGCGGCTGCCTCTAGGGGTTTGTTTTATGTAATTTTATTTCCACAGCACACTCTAATTCAGATTTAATCACCAGGGTGGAAAGTAAAGTCCGTTGGTTAAACTACCTTTGCAAAGAAAAATAAACTATCCAAACACACTGGCTGGAGTCACATTACTTTTGGAATTTAGCCACCACCTGAAGGTAACACTTAAGGGATAATGTACAGTGAGCAGGTTTTATGGAGGCCAAGATGGTGACAGTTACGATGAAATGGATGAAACAAGAGCGATGGAACCTATGTTTTGATGAATTTTCCCTGGATGTGCATCTGATATACAGTGTTGCCATTGACAACAATGAATATTATCTGACTAATGAAGTTAACTAAATATTTAAGACAAGTTAGGTGAATTGGGTGAAATGCTTAGGGACACCTCAGTTGTTATTTGCCATTGCTAAAATCATTGTAACAAATCCCCTGTTTTAAGGTATTGATGAATTAACACTAGTCTGAAAGTTCCCATAAGAACCGACTTTGAAATAATGGATGTGTCACCTATCGGATTCAGTTTAGTGAAGGACAAAAGTGACAGTAAACAAGCAACAATAAAAGCTGGGAATGATTGTAGACATTGTGAACATAGTGTAGACAAAAGATGTTTAATGTAGACATTTTAAAAAAATGTTTAGATGTTGTAAAAGTACATTTACACGAATATGCAAATTGTAACTAATAAAATTACTTTATAGCCGTAAACATCTGTTCTCCAAATGTTTTACAGCAGATCTTAAAATGAACACTGCACCTCCACGTAGCTGTGAAAGCCACTGTCAATGTCAATTTCTTTTTCTCTCTCTATGCTTCCTAGAAGAACTAGTAACAAAATATCAAACCAAGTGCCATTTATTTGAAAGATGGCACACGCTTTTCAAAAAACCATTTACAAAGGAAAATTTGTTAGGTCAAATTGACAACACAAGGTTGTGACATGTCCACTCACTTCATGCTGATAGTTACCCTCACACCAGCTGCTTTAAAGTTGTAACAGATGCTCAGAACTCAGTAGATCTATTTGCAGTGCTTTATTAAACAAACTCGGCGTGAACAAGCAATGGTCAAACACAACAGCAGACAGGAGCAACACAGGTAATCCAAAATCAGAAACAGTTCCAGGCAAGAGGTCAGGGCAGGCAGCAGACAAAGAGAGTAATCCAATAACAACGCAAAGTCCAAGGGGCAGGCGGAGAACAATCAGGAAACGATAAACAGTCCAGATAATATCCTAACACAGGGAAAACCACTCATTAATGTTTGACGGTGCAAAACAACACTTCACAATGAGTTTGTGTTACAGGTGAGTTTATATAGAGCGGGGCAAATGACAAAATAGCCACCACCTGTGACGGGCGTGGTCCCAGCACGGGGTTCTGGGTAATGTAGTTCGTGACAAAAGTCACTACAAAAATGGCTTGGAAGAATATTCATTTTGAATGACTTGAAGTTAGTTCTAAGAAAAGCCTCTTGGTTTGTTATTATTGTAATACTTTTTTTGTGCCATGTAATAAAAAATATTCATAAAATTGTTATAATTTGAGTTTTGTGACCATTCCAGCAAACATGAGGTAATTTTCCCCAGAAAAAAATAATATCTGTTTATATTTCATTTTTGTCTTTCCATGCAAATATTGTTATTCATATCCTTATATTTTGTTACTCATATCCTTATAAGTATATAATACCCCCCCAAAATGCATTCTGTCTTAACCGCAGTTAAGAAAATCCACATTATGTTTAAAATACTACATTTTTTTTAAACTTTAAATCAGTGGTCAATTAAAAAAATAAAATAAAAATTATGTTGACGTTATATTTATCTTATTGAATGTGTGTCTAAGAATGTGTTGTATGTAATGTGTGATACATGTTTTGAGTAAAATGAGACACTGTTTGTAGGAAAAAATAGAAAAAAGTTTGTAAATGTTGTAGAGAACAGCTTTGGACTTGAGCAAGACAGACCCCACAGAACTGAGAGTGTGTTTTTTAAACGTGTATTAATTCCTGTCCTGTCTTGCTGACATAGTCCACCAAAGCCGGTGGTATCAGGGGAATTTCTTTGTGGTGTGAGAAAAAGCACACTGCACATGTCCAAACACTTTTGGGAGCCACTGTAGAACTGCATATTTTCAATTCTGTTTAATTTGTTTGTAAATGTGTAGCCCCTTCCGCAATGTACATTGTTTTATTAACTAATGCAACATGAATGCAACATTTACCTGTTTAAGCATTGAATTAGGGGAATGCAGTTGGAGAGATGAATCTATAGTCTAGATCTATTCTGACTGAGTGTATCTGAATCCTGAATAAAATCTAAAGTTACAATCTGTAACTTTTGCCTCTCTATCGCCATCTCTATTTGAAACATAAAATTGCAAGTTACTTTGCATACTTTTCTGAAGATGTACTTCAACATATGCCAGATGAAGTCAAACTGACATTGGGCTCAACTTAAAAATCATTATTATAAATTTTAACCATTATGCATCAGGGTAAGGTAAGAAGACTGATTTCTCTTGTACTTGCTGAATAACAGATTTTAGTTCATTTTTAACCAACACATTTCGCTACCTTAGAATTATAAGGTTCTATCTGAGTTATAGACATATTCTTACTCTAATATAACGTATTAACACTATTAAAGGTGTTTTATTTAAAAAAAATGCATTTTGGGTGTTTAATTTGAAAAACAAAAAAGTCCAGTTTTGGTATTTACAATGCAATGCAAAAACTTTAAACCTCAATATCTCAAAACTGGTCAAAACACAGATAGAACCTTGTAATTCTAAGGTAGCGATTTACAGATTACAGTTTTAACAAATACTGTGGTACAAAAGAAATAGTTGGCTATTAAAACGCCCAGGTATCCTTTGCAAAAACGTCTATAATGCGTTAATGTTTACTCTACAGACAGACTGAACTCTCTAGAGTTGTAGTTAAAAAATAATCCGTTTATTAACCAATGACTATTTTCAATGATGTGTCCTGTCTTTAATGTGACATATTGAAAAGGACATTGAAGTTACAGCATTCAGGGCATCATTTACTTTAGAAGTTTGTCTGCTGCAGGTACAAGCTCCTGTCTCACAAACGAACAAGAGAGAGAATGTAACCTCACATGCTTGTTTGCCATCCTCCTCCGAAGCCTAATGTGAAATTAAAGGCTTCTTCACAGTCTATAATTAGTCGACCCTGACACTAATTAGAAATGCTCTGTACGGCGCCACTTCATATTAAACTGAATGGGATCTTCTCTTTCATTTTCTGCTGCCTAACAATAAACCATATCGTAGTCTGAGCAGTACAGAGGATGCACCCTCTACACTCCAGAGGGAAAGTATAACAGTGCTTCAGCATGATAATGAATGTAGAACTTCCTATTTTAGAATACACACAGATGTTGTATGCTGCTTACTTTTCAGGGTTATTGAAATTTGAGTCTGTTTTGATGCTATATCTCAGTAGGTCTATAATAGTGTCAGGACCTCGGTCTGATCATCCCAGGTTTGTTGTCTGTGTCACTTTGTACTTGTGTTGTTGTTTGTCGGAGCATGTTTTGTTTTGACAGTTCGCCATGTGCTCCGCTGTCCGCGTTCACTCTGCCTCCTTGTTTCCTCGTTAGCCTTGTTTTTAGTTATCACGTGCACCTGTTCCCTATTATTTCTCCCCTTTATAGTTCCCTCATGTTTTCCGTCCAGTGTCAGTTTATTTGCTTTCCAAGCCCTGATCGTTTGTCTTTCCAGTCCAGTCAAGTTTTGTCGTGTTTTTGTTTTGTTCTAGTCTTCAGGCTGTCTGCTTATTTTTTGGTCTGTTGTTTCGTTTTGTTTATTTTTGTTTTAGTGACGCTCTCCGCGCTGCTGCCCGATCTCCTGTTTCCCCCCCAGCCCGTCCCAACTCAGCTGCCTCTTCTGCCCTGCCTCTCACCCTCCCAGTTGTTCCGCTGCCAGCTGTGCCAGCGCCTGTGCCGGATTGGCCCTAATGCCCTCCAGTTTTGTTTCTGTCTGTTTGTTTTTGACTGTTTAATAAAACGTGTGTACCTGCTTTTGGATCCCTGCGTTGTGATTCCCGACAAATAGAGGCTTTCAAACTTTATAATGCCGAGAACCCCAAATATAATACACCTTTTGAGAAGGACCCCCTTCCTAAAATACACCTCTCGCCAAAGCTGTAGAAGATGCAACCCTCCTTCTTGAATGGGCCCTAACTCCTAGAGGCGAAGCTTGACCATGCGCTTCGTAGGCTAGAGCAATAGCATCCCTCACCCAATGTGACATAGTCTGCTTAGTGGCAGCCACCCCCCGGTTGTAGGCTCCCATAGCATATGAAAATCTGCTCCAACTAAATCTGAAGAGCACATACTTAACACAGTAAGTAAAGTCTTTCCTGCTCTGGTGTCGTGAACAGCAAAGGGCAGAAGGCTTCAAGAATGACTGGATGTATGGTTGAGAATGGAACTTTTGAAAGATAATTAGGGTGAGGATGCAAAATAGCTTTGACCAGTCAAGGGGCAACGGTCTAGGCAGGATGCAGAGCCATTCCATACAGAGCAATAGCCATTAGAAAAAACATCTTTAGGGTCAGAAACCTGACAGACACTGACTCTAGTGGTTCAAAAAGGGTGTCAACCAAACCTTTGAGCACTATAGCTAAGTCCCACGAAGGAATTGTCACTCTTGTGGGCGGCATCAACCGCTTGGATCCACGAATAAAGCGGGGAACTAGAGGGTGTTTTCCCACAGAAAACCTATCAATGAGGGCATGGTAAACCGAAATTGCAGCCACATAGATTCTGAGAGTACTAGGATATGTGCCTGAGGACAGTTTCTCTTGCAGAAACTCCAGCACTGAAACAACCTGGCAGTGAACCAGGGCTGCATGGTGTCAAACTTTCGAAAACGCCATCTGAGGGCATAAGTTCTTTTTGTAAAGGGAGCCCTAGCACTTAGAATAGTCTCTACTATGTCAGCTGGAAGCCCAGCATCTCTTAGTTGGTCCCCCTCAGGGGCCAGACATGATGGTTCAAAACACTGAACCCTGTGCCTGAGAGAGAAGAGCGGAATCGCCCACGGCGAGCCATCAAGGAGGGATGTTAGATCTGAGAACCACACTCTGGTTGGCCAACGGGTGCTATCAGTAAGAGGCGAGACCTTGGCCAGGACTCCCGGGAGTAGAGCGATCAGAGGAAATGCATAAAGACGCAATCTGGGCCACATATGGGCCATCGCATTCAGACCCAGGGGAGCTGGAGGAGTCAGAGAGAAGTAGAGGGGACATTGGGGCAGCTGTAAAGCATAGAGGTCTACCTCTGCTTTCGTAAAATCTTTCCCAGATTTGACTGACTACTTCAGGGTGGAGTTTCCATTCCCTGTGTGTCACAGTTTGTTTGGACAGCAAGTCTGCTCCCACATTTATATGCCCGGGGATGTAAAACGCCCTAAGGGACAGGAACTTGACCAAACCAAAACCTGCTGCACTAGTTTGTTCAAGTGGTGTGACTGCAGTCCACCCAGAAACTTTATGTAAGAGACTACCGCTGTAAGAGACAACTGATGGACTACTGTGTTGTCCACCCGCACTAGGACATGGTAGAATCTTAACTGCTGGAGGAAGTATTTCAGGGCCCGAAATAGAGCCATCATTTCGAGGCAATTGATGTGCCAGTCAAAAAGTTGACCCTTTCCAGATCCCTTGGGCTGGATGGCCATCTAAAACCGCACCCTAGCCTGTGAGGGAGGCATCTGTCATTAGCATCTTGCAATGACAACACAGACCTAGAGTGGGACCCAAAGTCAGAAACTGGGGTCTGAACCACATAGGAAGGATCCAAAACCCCTGGCACATAACCCTGATTTGCCTCTGGGAATTGGCCCTTGGATGAAATCCCCTGGCTTTGAGCCACAAGTAAAATGCTCTCATGTGCAGGAGGCCCAAGGGTATTACTGTGACTAATAAAACCCTCTGAAAGTAATGAACAGTAACTTACTGGCCTAGCTTGATGTTCTTTAGGGTGTTTAGAATAGATTCAACATGTGCAGGAGACCTGTGCCAGCATCCTGATCAAATCTTATACCACCCTCAAATATGTAGTCCTCTGAGCAGGAGAGAGAGTCCCCAATCTCTTTGAGGGGACACATGACTTGCCACACTCTCCTTCTGAGATTCTCGCCTAAGAAAAAAACGAACCTGGTCAGGACTGGGTGGCTGACATCCCGACGGGGGAGAACCCTCACAAACGCTTCTTCATAGCACTTTAAATCTACTGACGACTGTGACAGGGTCACAAAATAGGCCAGAAGGAGAGACAAGGGCATCAAGGAGGATTGAATGATCCCTCTCCTTGATGCATGTGAGGTTGAGCCACAGATGTCTTTCCGTGGAGACCATGGCAGCCATAGAAGGCTGATGGCTGTTCATGTTGCCCCATGCCCCACGATGGTTGAATAAATCAATGTTGATGGTAAAAAGACACATGATGAATAGGGTTTACTCCATAAATGAGTCAGCTTGTCATGGAGGTCGGCAAAAAAGGGGAGAGACCATTGGCCCCCACGCGCCTCAGCCAGATCAACACGCGACCCCCCCCAAGATCTTAACAAAGGAGTGGTGGCTAGCTCATCTTTAAAGAAAGCAAGCCACGAGCGAAGCACTTTGATTGGCAAAACATCGTAGTGCTCGCATTATCCCTCGAGCCCGAGGGCAGTGTGCTCATTCCCCAAACTCTAAGAAGAGAAATTATGCGGATCGTCCTCTGAGATGAGCCTCTGACACGGAGGCACACATCTTTTCTCAGACTCCAACATAACTTCTTTTTTTGCAATGCAGCACGGAGAACTCTGTCTCTCATACACACACACACTACAGTCCTTGTGTCAGGGTTCTGCCTTGACACTGTTTGTTTTGTTTATTGTGTCTGTTTGTCTTGTCACCACATGGCTTTGTTGTTGTTTGTCTGCCATGTGCTTCTTTAGCTCCTTCTTCTTGTTTCCTCTTTTCCTTACCCTCTTGTTAGCCCTCATTGAGTCCTTGTTAATTGAATTGCCCTCACCTGTTCCTTGTGTGTTTCCTCTTTATTTATAGTTCCTCTTGTCCTCTTGTGTTTGCTGGTTTGTACTTATTTTCACCCTCACTGTTTCTGTGGATGTGGCTGAGTATGTTTTCCTTCCCTCTTGTCTGGTTAGTCTTGTGCCTTAGTCTTGTCTAGTCCCTGTCAAGTCTTGTGTATTCTATGTTCTTGTCTTGCTCCTTTTTTGGCTTTTGTCTATTTATTTATTTGTTTTGTTTTTGGTTTATTGCCCTGCTTATGTTGGAGTGTTCTTGTGGAGCCTTGTTCTGTCTTGTCTTGTGGTGTTAGTGTTTCTGTCCTGACCTGTTTCTGTCCACTGGTTCCCCTTGCCTGGCTGCTTCAGAGTCTGTGTTCAAACAAGTATCTGAGCTTGGCTTGCTCGGACCTCTCCATCTGCCTGGTCTTGCCGCTCTCTCTGCTGCTTTAGTATTCTACCAGTTGATGTCTATCTGAGGCTGTTCCAATGGTCTTCCCAAGTTGTTTCTGGTTATTGTGTTCCTGCTGTTGTCAGACCTGTGCACCTTGCTACCCTTATGTATCAATCTATGTTGTCAATAAAACCCCTGTCACTCATTCTGCAATTGGGTCCTCCTTCCAGAATTCCAGACACCTTGAGGACAAAGAAACCTGAGGATGTGTCCGTGTTACGTCTATTTATAACCCTCAGGTGCATGTAATCAATGATGTCACCCGAGGTTATTTAAGCCAACTTCTTGGTGCGTTTAACACGCATGCTTCACAACTGGTCAAACAAAGAATGTTCTCATAAGCGTTTGATATGCAGCATCGAGAGTAGCTTTCGATAGGGAACAGATTATGCAGTTGGCTTATATTGTTTATGCATTTAAGCAGAAGTATTGATCATTCCAAGTCTTTGCAAAGGTTATCATCTTAGCATAGCTGCCATTCATAACATTAACAGCACAAAATAATCATTAGCATTTTTTCTGGTGTATCTGAAATACAAGGTTATAAGATGCATTATGTGAATGCTTGGCTAAAGAGATGTGACTTTAAAGCAGATTTGAATTCTGAGAGAGTGCCTGAACAGTAGCTGCGTTTACATGGACACTAATAATCCGATTGTAATTGGACTAGAAGCACAATCAGATTTAAAAAGTCACATGTAAACACGTCAATCGGAATGAATTGGCCAAAACCAATTAAAATTTCATTCGGATCGTAAGGGGTGGTTTAAACCTTTTCTAATCCGATGGAGATACCGTACAAATCACGTAATGACGTATGACGCACGGCGTGTCATTCTAAAATTCTCCTTCCACTCCTCGTCTGTGAAGTGGTGTAATGGTGCGTTCA
>JAZGTK010002006.1:0-34554 GCA_036877625.1 Ambastaia sidthimunki | reverse complement strand
ATGCACCTGACATGAAGACAAAAAACTAAGAATGTCATTTTGTCCCACATCACCACAATTGTCTCCCTGTCAACATGAAATTCTCCACTGTGTCATACATTTCTCTAACACTCACGGACTTGACGTGAAAATGTGCTAATGTTATGGGAAATAGAGAATGTAAGCGTGTGTTTACAGATCTGTGTGTGTGTGTGTGTGTGTGTTAACGTGTCTGCTTTAGAATGAGGTCACATGTCTGGATAAATGAGAGTCTGTTTTCCTGTGTGTGCTGTACATAATGCTTGACACACAGTGTAAAGGTCGTGTTGTGTGTGTGTGTGTGTGTGTATGAGAGAGAAAGAGAGAGAGAGAAAGAGTGAGAGACATGTGCTGTGAGTCTGACAGAAAAGTAGAGGATGAGATAAGACAACACATGGCATGGGCAGCATTATATCTGTAATTACATGGAAGGGATGAAAAGATAGAAGGAGAAAACGAGAGATGGAGGAAAGTGATTGGGGAGGGATATAAATAGAAGGGGTCTTCTCACTCTGGTTTACCCAGCTGGAGAGCTTTGAGACCTAGACAACGTTCGGATATCACCCCCTGTTTTCACGGCCTGCCCAATAACTCCTGCACTTCCTGTCCCCAGTGTAGTGATGTCACAGGACAGCTGGGGATGTCACGTCCACTTGGCCAGCCACCCCAGCGCCCCCTCTCCCTCCTCTGTCTTTTTTCCATTCTTCAATCAATGAAATCCCTCTGAGACCACAGACTGCAACAGAAGCACGTACCACAAACACACACACACACACTTGTTGGTCTACATAAAAAACCTACATGTAAACACTTACTGTACGTAACCCCCATTAAAATGCACATATGCCAGCAAATCTATAACAACATTAAAACAGAGCTGATTCACTGTGTATTTATATCAGTAAAAATAGATACAGGATGGTCTTAAAAACTGCCTTAAAACTGAACTGAACAGTCTGAGGTCATGAACATTACATGAATGAAGACATTTCTCTGATGTTCAGTCCATCTTATGCCTGTGGCCAAAAAAACATCTGTGATTGGCTTGAGAGGAACACAATGACTGCAGTGTTTGTTCTCATTGTACATACTGTTTCTCAGTCAGCCGTTATGAGGTTAATTTTAATGGCCCTTTCATTCTAGTAGAGTGTATGACAGATCTTACATGCTGCATAAAACTTACGTCTGTCTCTCTTCTTATAAGTTTGATCAGAAGTGGCATGTTTGCTTTGCTTATTAAGACTGAATGACAGTGAATTCCTCACAGCTGGGACAGGACTACTGTGGGAGTGCAAAGATGAGGCAAACGTACTGGGACAACTGGGACGTAATAGATCATACTGGGACAACAATGAGTCTGCAATGACATACAAATGAGACTGTGATGGGACTGGCACAGAGACCGAGATATGAGTGACACTGAGATGGAATTAAGACTGAGATGAGACTTTAACTGAGACTGAGATGAGAGAGTGGCACTGAGATAGAAATGAGACTGAGAGTGGCACTGAGACAGAAATGACTGACACTGAGACTGTGATGAGACTGGCACTCAGACTGACCCTGAGACAGAGATGAGGCTGGGGTCAAGACAAGGATGAGCCTTGGCTCGAGGCAGAGATTTGACTGGGAGTGAGACAGAGATAAGACAAAGTGAGCTGACAGAAATCTTGCAGTCTAACACACCCAAATTCCATTAAAACATCTACTGATTCATCAACTATTTATAAAGTGAACCGCTAACCCCCCCTGACCACACGTGTTCCTGTCCCGCCTTTCTCACCTCATAATTGTTCAACAGACTGTGACAAAATTATTTTTTATTTTGTCACAGAGACTTATTTGAACCAGCTGTCCCCTGATCTGATCTTAAACTCAGATATGATTTCCAGCTCCTCATTTAAGCTCTCACACTCCCACAAACCCATTCATTCACCATCATCTAGCCACACATTATTCATTCCAAAAACCATTCATTCTTCAGCTGAAAGAATGAGAGAGCTGGGAGGAGAAAGTACTGAGAAAAAGGGGTGTGTGTGTGTATTCGAGAGAGAGAGAGAGAGAGAGAGAGAGCAAAAAAAAGGGGTCTGTGCCCCCCACCTATACACACTGTACGTGCAAGACCGCAGGACGCCCCTCTTGGAAAACGAACACCCTGATCTCCATTCTCTTGCCCTGAACCCACCCTGTCCCCTGCTGGCCAGTGTCCTTACCCAAACACCCACCCAGTGACTCTTTCTCACACACACTTACACACCACTCGTGCTGTACAAACAGGATTGAGTTTCATTAGCAATACACATAAACCCAGCCACACACGAAACACACACACACATCCATGTTTACGTGTTATCTAATGTAAAAAGGAACACACCATAGATGTCTATTGTTTTTGATAATGGTTTACCAACATGGGATTTTTAGTAGCTGCTACTAATAACAAGAGTGTGGGGTGGGCGAGACCATGACCAGATATGTGATAGGCAATACAATTTTAGTTTATGCGTGCTGACAATTATATACACAATAAATAGTAACCAAGATATACATACATACATACTTTGAAACAAAACGTAATTTTTCCACATCAAATGTTCCAGTTGCTAAAAGGTCTTTAAGAACCAAAGTAAGTTTTTTAAATGGCTCTTAAGTTCCTCCAACTCCTTCTCACCTCTGTCTTCTGTCTCTCACACGTTCTCTCTCTCTCAACATCTTTCTAAAAGATAGTCAATCAGTCAGAACAGGTGCACAATACTGTGAAAGCATCAGGTATAGATACAGCAAATAAATAAGGAAGAAATAAGGTATTTTATATGGTGACATCTTGCTTCTTTCCTTCATTTCTCGCTCCTCTACCTGATTGTCTGCTTGTTTTCCCCTGTGACTCCCTGCTTCCGTTCCCAGGCTGAGAGGTGGGACTGTGGCCACAGCGCAAATACTTTCCAGTCTTGAAAGCCAGCAGCGAATCCTCCTGTCCACACGCGTCTGCAGGAAACCTTGCGCTGTGCTCGGATCAGCTTGTTAGCTACCTGCAGCATCTACACAGATGCACACACACACACACACACACACACACACACACACACACCTACGTCGTTTACATAGCTTTCTGATGGAAGACATACCTTAGACAGCTATTGTGTTAAGCAAATTATGTTAAGTTACAATTATGACAGACTAATCTTAACCCTAAACCAAAAAGAACTCTAACCAAAACCACTAAATCACAACAAATACATACTTTAATGATTTTGTTTTTCCAAAGTGGAAGAGAGGTCTTTCAGATTTAGCTCTCCAAACTTTAGGTCAAATTGGTCTCCAAAACATATACACTCACACTCCAACATACCTACATAGCTTTACCTGCTTTAGAAAGTCTACTTGATATTTTCAGCAGGGGCAGGAGAAAAATGACTAATATCATACCTTTCCACATACACACGCACACACAGTTTCACAGGTAAAAATTCACTAAAATATTGTGCACCACATGGCACAACAAATATTACAATAATTAATAACAGCTAACTGTTCTTTTTCAAGATATGTAGTTTCTTGTCAAAAAAAACAATGTAATAGGCACCATTGAAGCATTTAGTGGTGCTTAGTCAAAGCCTGCACGCTGTATAAACCCTGTAAACACCCCGGCAACCTGAGAAGCTCCAGAAATCTCTGCTAATGAGTCAGGAGAAGCCAGAGATGACTACATGTGTGTGAGAGTGCACACAGCCTCTGGCCCTCCATGAGACCACTCTGCCAGTGGATTACCACATTGATCGTCAACATAAATACGGGCAAAACTAAACAATGGCTGGCTGACTGTCATGTTTCTCCTATTTTACATGATGTGAGTGAAATATTAAACCGCTCTGATCTCATAATGTTAACCAGCTCCCCAACCATCTGCATTGAGCTAGCCTCACGTGCCACGCGTCTCACTCAGCTAACTAGGAACGTTCCCCGAGCGTTGGCTAACGTAGTCTAAAAGTTATCGCAAAGTTGTCAAAAAAAGTATAACTGCAAAAATCTTGCAGTAATGTTAGTAGAACGTTATGCATCATATACATAAAAAACTTTATTCTTAAGTTTTTTTAAAATTGAATTTTTAAAAAATGTAACAGAATTAAAAAGTTTAAATAACGTTCTTGTAGCCAAGCAATATCGGTAATGCAACATTAAAAATAGACTTACAACTTACAAAATAACATTTTAAATATTTTTGTTACGAATGGAAATGTTAGGGAAACGTTCTTAGAACCGAACACTGTTAGCTGGGCAAGCTTTATAGCAGCTGTGTGGGTCAGAGGACAACAGGGAGAGATGTGTTATCAGCTGCTAGGAGCCCTGCTGCCTTGCGTTGGTACTGGCTGGGGTTCTAGATTGGATCAGACCAGTGCTTTGATATAAACACACAGGGCAATCAGTTCAGTGGTCACACTACTGAGAACAAAGAAATCTATTTAGAGCACTACAGCTGAGCTGTGTGTTTACCAATGAGAAATACCAGGTGTCTTCTGTCTCCTATTTAACATGTTTATTAATCAGGCACAAAATGTATAGATATAAATGCTTTATTCAAACCCCAATTTCAAGATTAAGAAATTGTTTAGTTTGATGAGTTTGTGCCTCAATTGCGCCCCGAGAGACCAAAATGAGATTAGATGGAGATAGGACTGGGAGTGAGACAAAAATGAGACAGGCACTGGCACAGAGATGAAGTCTGAAATGAAATAATGTGACTGACACAGAGATGAGACACAAAGACGGCACTGAGATAGAGATGAGACAAACAGATGGCACAGAGACAGAGATGAACGAAAAAGATGGGACTGAGACAGAGATAAGACAAAGAGACGGCAGTGAGACAAAGATAAGTGTACATTCAAATGAATGATTGTGCTGTACATACTGTCTGGGTGACCTGCTACAGGATTAAATCCCCAGCACATATTAAAGACAAAACACAGTAATGAATAGAGATCAATGGCTGTGATGCAATCAGGCCTAAAGAGAAGGTGAGAGTCAGTGTGACTGTGTTGAAGTTTGTCTGATGGGGGTCAGAGGGAGATGTCAGGTTCTTATTGAATTACGCCCGCAGTGCAGGCAGGGCAAGCGCGGGGCCCTCAGACAGCACAGAGGGGTCTCTGTGCCATGCGCCACAGACAGGAAACTGCCAGTCTCTTTCAGATTAAGCCTGTTTCCTCTCTCCGCTCTCACCTCTTCACGACCCGCAGACCTCCTGACCTTCATTGTGAGAATGGCACGGATCCAGAGGGTATTAAAAGCACACCCACACAAACACACACAACTGAGGCAGATTCATTCCTCGCTCCTCCTAAACGAACCTAAATCTGATTCAAAAACAGTATGGGCACTGCTGTGGAATGCATCTCTAAAGCATTCAACAGACAGAGAGAGAGAAAGATCGTGAATTAAAATGTCAATATCCCATCCATATACACAGAACTCCCCAGATCCCCGCTCGCTCTTTCCCTCCCAAACAAATAGTGGCAGTAATTTTTCCCTCTCGCTGGGTTTTACGAGCAGTAATGCGAAGCACCTGTAACCACAGCGAAGCCAGACCACTTCTGCAGGGGTCCGTCTGTGACCTGAACTCCACATACAACACACACGCACAGAAGCACACAAACAGCAACAAACACAGACGTGCCAGCGTGTGCCAAACTCTTTTGTCTCATGTACGTTCGCATTAGTGTGGCTCAAATATTCCTCATCAACAACGAAAGCAGAAATGTTTAACTCTGGATATCATTTAGGATGAACCTTAATGTTACTCAAATGGTTACAATTATTTAAATTTCAACAAAAACAATCGACAAAGTAGCGGTACAAGAAACGCCGTATAGAATCTGTTCTTTTATAACTGAGTTTGGCTGATACTGATCTGATTGGCTGAGACATTGGAGATAAAGGGGCGAAATTTACACCGGCTATACTGTATATAAAGCTGCAACCCATAAAATTGGTTATTGTGCATGCACAAGACAGATCAGTGTTCAAATAAAACTCCTTATCTTCCCCCGATTCAGAACGGTAAGTTTATAATTATGATATATGATTTCAGTGGTCGGGTTGAATTTTATGGAAAATGTCCATCAGTAAACAGACAGAAGAAGATCTGGCCACTGTATCGCATGTTTGTGTACTACAGATGATGCAGCGTTTGTAGGTTCTACTCACAGTAGTTGTTTAGAATTTAAACTTGTCATCTACCTTCATAAAATAACTCTGAAGGTAACCTGCAACTTTATGTTTCAAACAGAGATGGCGGTAGAGAGGCAAAATTCATAAATTGCAGTTTTAAATCATTATCATTATTTTCAGTGCAAACACCTCCTGCTTATGTAAACCAGTCTTACTATAGATGCATCTTATTTACAAAAGTCAATTAATTCAATTTATGATGCAATTAATAAAGCATTATTATTGCTCACAGAGATGTAAAGACACATATCCAGATGCAACATAGACAATAAAACATCCAGCATTTTAAAGAGGAGATTCAGGTGCCTGGGTCGCAATGGTGGAGCGATGCTGCATGGTCGCAATAAAACATGCCAGACCATACCAGTCATCTGCTGCATCCTCTACAACCTACCATTAAGAAATTGCACCCTGTGGATCGCATTTAATGCAGATTTTGCATAATAAACAAATCTGCATGGAACATGCAAATAAATGGTGCAAACTTATTTCTTTGTGAATTCCCCCCTAGTGTGTTAAAGCACAGTGATGAACAGCTGGTGTGTGGGGACATGACCTAACCTCATGACTTACTATTGAGAGCACAGGGAGTGCCGTGATGCCGGTCACAAGGTGTCAGAGCGAGACGAAGCGGCTGCAGTCATCATCACCCATCACGGCGGCCTCCAACGCGGAGGAAACAGGCCCCCTCTCGCCCTCCTCACAATCTCCTATCACCTCCATCTGCTATTAGACAGAAAAAACTGCACATCAGCAAATGTCCAATAAGATAACGACACAGAACCAGGAAGTCACGGCCGATAACCATCTCCTTACGAATCCAGCATTTCAACACGGGCTCGTGTGCACATTAGCAACATTACCCATAATAACCTGTTTTGATTTTGAGCTGAATTTATGAAAGCCTGCAATGAAACCAGCTGAGCTGGTGTTACGCCAAAAACACAAACATAATAATTATTTACAGAACTGTGTTCGGCGTAATAATTATTTTAGTCAGGGGCTATTTCTCTTTACAAAGCTGTTGGCCAATGTGTTGTTTCCTGTGCATTTTTGGACTTGGGCTACAACAGGAAACAGCAATCGAAATATTTCACAATCCTGCTTCAATACACTAGCAGATGAGTAAATAAAAGCATGTGAAATATCACAGCCCTTGTTTAACGAATCATACATCACTTGTTTTAAATGGAGGGCCGGATCGCTTTCATCTCGCAGTGTGGGTGGACCGCTGTCCTATATTAAGGCCACATGTAATGCCCGGCACTCTGCCTACAATAAAAACACTGCTTTATTAGACTCTGAGAGAGATCTTGAAGATTGAGTTTCAGGGTCATGAGCCTTCCATTAGCTGTAGGGTTAACTGGGTGTGAGGTTAGTACCAGCATGTCAGTTTAACTCCAACTCTTTCTCCCACACACACATATACAAGCATGTATATACAAACACACACACACACACTAATTCCTTTTTTTAATTTGAATTCTTGTTAAATTAAACAGTAATATATTTGGTCACATTTTACCATCATTCAATACTTCTAAATCAACTTCCATCAATACTTTTAAATAACAAATAAATGACACATAAATTAATAACGAACGTTATAAAGTAACAGACTTAACTATGCAGTTGCCAATTCGACTCAACAGCAGTAGCTACTAATCAAACAGGCTTTTATTGTGTAAAAAGGCACCATATTTCTCTCTGGTCTCAAAACTAAAATAAAAAAGGTGGTTTGAGATAAATATAACAAAAAATATGAGAGCTGTCATAGCTGTTAATTTTTATTTATGATTCATCCATTTTTAAAGTAAAACTGGCTCTCACAAGCTCATCTAATATAATGATAAGTAATTGTCCTTAATTATACAAACGACTTGAGTGCACAGAATCCCACTTTCTTAATTAAAGCATGCCTGACGATTGACTTGCCTCTCAGCCAGCACACAATCATCATCAAAAGCCCCGGACCACAGTTATGCTGCTACATTATAACCCAAAACAGACAGAGGCCATTAAAGCAAAGTGTGACAGTACGAGCAGAAGATGGGGGCAGCTTGAAGACATGGAGCTCATCAGAGAAGCTGCTCGCTACCAGAACACAGAAGTGTGGGAACCACAAGAACCCTTGAAGTGATGAAAATTCTGACTGAGAAAAAACGCATTATGAATAAAAACGAGAATAAGAGGTGAAAGGTACTAATAAAAAGAACATTTCACAGATTTAAGCCTTTTCACACCAATGGAATTGTGGCACTATAGAGTTAAAGCACTGCAAGGTCTTCAGCGCATTAGATGTTTCACAAACAAACATTTGTCTTAGGGCTTTTATTACAAACAAAGTCCTGCAGAAGATACGGCCCCCACAGAACCATTGAATCAGTCTGGGGTTACATGAAGAGACATACAGTAAGCAACTGACACAGCTTAAATCCACAGAACTGTGGCAAGCTCACCAAGATGATTGGGGCAACTTCCTAACTACCTTACAAAACCACTGAACCGGTGTAAAAAGGGTTTTTAAGAGTGGTCAGAAAATTGAATGTTTTCTGCACTGTGTATGAATGTTTTGCTAGGGAAAAACTACTGAACATTATTTTTAAAACAAAAGAGGTCATAAGGTGAAAGTTCTCACAAGAAGGCGTATTTCTAACAATAGGAACCAGGAACCCACATTTCCTCTATTCATTTGATTTAGGACTCATCTATCTTTCATCTGAGGGGAATCTTTCGTCTGATGTTCTTTGCTCTTGTTCCAGTCAGAAGACCATCTGAGCCAGGCCCTGGGGTGTGTGGATATCAGTGTCTCTCATAAAAACTCCTGTCTGATCAATCTCCAGGGAGAAACACGTTTAGCCAGCGATGTAAAAGCTTTAGGCTT
The DNA here is from genome assembly GCA_036877625.1 of Ambastaia sidthimunki. NCBI lineage: Eukaryota > Metazoa > Chordata > Actinopteri > Cypriniformes > Botiidae > Ambastaia > Ambastaia sidthimunki. The sequence continues at coordinate 25,427 of JAZGTK010002006.1, read as the reverse complement.
TAGACTTCCTTTGAAATACAAATTAGCAGGTATCCTGAAGCTACATTTTTACTTACACAAGCGTTCATTCATTCACTCTCTCAAATAAACGGGCGAGAAATGTGTGAGGTTGAAAACAAATGGGTCGTTCCAAAACCCATTAAGCTGCTGACAGAGATTGAATTTATGATATTTTTTTGCATCACAGGCGCTGTTGACGCGAAGCCCGTTCCAAACAGTATGCAACATAGTCTTGTAGCCTTATAAGAAACCTTATTTTGAGCAAATTCTAAGGCAGTATGTATTATTCAAAAAGAAAGCAATTGTATGACATCATTCTATAAAATATATGTCCCAACATGGCAGATGAGGCATGAGAAAATATTTTATCGAAAGCTTAAAAATTGAACTCAATTTATTTAACAATCGATTATATTTTAATATATCTCTGCAAATTTTTACATTTCTCCTTTTGTATGGGTGACACACTTACTAGAGGACCACATAAACTAACTTACTAACAGCATCTGAATGCTGCTTTTAAAAGGCAGCCGCTTATGTAAGCAGTAGGTAGCTCATTTTGAACACGGCTATAAAGCGAGAAATAATCAGAGTACAATAATAAACAGAGAAACAAAATGGTCAAATTAGTGGAAATTGTAATAAATGGTGCTAGTAATTACTAGAAGATGCTTAGCTCTTATAAAGCTTCTAAGAGCTCCCCAGCCTCCTATAAAGTGTTTATACACTCTGTGTGAACACAGCCTTCAGTGTGTGAGGTGGCGCTAATGCGTCTTAGTGCAAACCGGTCGCTGATACGTTCTGTAAGCGATACCTGCACACACCTGTTTGAGGCTCAAAAACACTTTTAAATGGATCTCTTCATCTCTCTTGAACTGATACAATCTAGACGCCAAAGGCTGCAGGGTGTGGGGATGTCCCCTGTGTCTCTCTCCGTCTTTCTTTTACTCTAATTAAAGGGGTCTGGGTTAATGAACAGATTTGTGCAGACAGTAACGCATGCCCACCCATGTTGCTGCAGCACGCATGCACTGCCAGCCTGCCTGACTCAAGATAAAAGTTAGCAGTGGCTTGATTTATTAAGACCTCCACCGATTCTCCTTTATGACTAAACAGTGGGCGGGGCTTGGGGAGATGAGTGACAGCTCACCCACAGCAAATGCCTGCTTACTGCCAGCAGTTACTCAACCTTTCAGAGCTCTGTTCTTCTGTCTCTCTGGTACACACACACAGACAGACACACAGACAGACACACAGACAGACACACACACACTTCATAAATGTCACTGCATTAATTATATTTCAAATCACATTTCAAAACAGTTCAAAATGAATATTAAAAAGTATTTGGACACTTGCATCGTGTTATAAATCGTGATCTGACAAACTTTGGAATGCAACAATGCCAGAAATGGTGATTGTATAGCTAGAAGCATTTGTGTTCACATACTTGCACAGAGTAAGTTTCAGACCAAACTAGAACATGTTCATAGTTAATGTAATGAACGACACCTGTGCTTTCTGAGCTTGGGCACCTGTGCGAACTTGAAGAAAACTGAATTTGATTAAAGTATTTGCACAAATGTCTAAAAATTGAAGTTAACTCAAAGAAAATGTCTACCATAATTTGTATACAGAATTTTCCCAAACTCAGTTTTGGGTCTATTACCCAGCTAACAACAGAACATTCTCAGAATGTTGGCTAAAGTTCTCTAAAAGTTCTCTCTAAGTTCTCTTAAAGTTATCAGAAAACAATCTGAGCATTCTTAGAACAGGAGTGGAATGTTACAGAAACATTCATACAACTTTAAAACTGTTAGTGGCATATACACTTCAGAGATGTGGGGCAGCGGTTAGCACGTTCCAGACATTTTGTTTCTGTGGTGCTCACTTGGGTCATGCAGGTTCGAGTCTAGCCTGTCATGAGTCCAAATGTCATTCCTATTTGTGCCTGTAACAATTTCCTTTCTCTCTCCAGTGTACATATCCAGTAAAGTAACCAAAAGACCAAAAATGCAACACAAGATAATTATATTCACAATACAAACAGGCTCCAATGTTCCAAATAGTGTACTATGTGAATATGTGTGTGTGTGTGTATGTGCTGAGCAGATCCAGAAGAACAGAACCACACCAGAGCAGTGACACCAGAGAACCCTATATACAGATGGAACAAGATCCGCCAGCCACTTTATGGCTTTTTCTTATGCCCTTTCACAGAGAGGGAGAAAAACGGTCTCTCCATCTTCTTTCTTTCAGATTCACATAAAGTCTGAGATATTTGATGATTTATGGGGAGAGGAAGAGAGAGAGAAAGAAATGGAAGGAGGGAGGGGGGGGGGCAGTGGCAAGGGGGTTCAAAACATGATGCAAACCATTTGGAAGAGACAGACGTTTGCCAGCACAGCCTGCTCTGTTTAAACTGGGGAGGAAGTGACCGTATATACAGCATGCCAGCAACCTCACTCTCCCCTTAAACACACACACACTATCAGTGCTGAGGTCAGTCGCTGGCCATTGGCTACACAGTGTGTTTGTTATTGTTATATTGTGTTTCTTTACATCATCGCTGAGGCCACAGTTGTCAGTATTATCGTTGCTCTTATTATTACAATCCGTGGGGCTAGAGGGCAAACACAAGGGCAGGGATAAAGGAGCGCGAGGAGACGCGGGACAACAGGAGAAGAAGAGGACTGAAAAATAAAAGATGGAGCAGGAGGGAGGACGAGAGGTCAGTGTTTTCCCTCAACACAAGCCCATGACTTAATCTTATAGAGCTTTGAGACTGAGACCTTCCCAGGGACACGGCCGCCCTACAGGGAGAAAGAAAGAGATACAGGAACAGGGTGGAGAGACAGAGTGGAGGAAAGACAGACCCCTTGACCGGTTCACTTTGTAGTTGGGATGCGCAAAAGTACACTTGTAAAAACTGACTAGTCGTGGGTTGCCTAAAATGTCTAGTGAAATCACGGATCTTTAGGAAGTTTTGTGTTTTAATTTCACCTGACCCGTGTCAGACGTGTTTCTTAGGGACTGTTTACGTAAGACATGGAGCTCACAAACAGCTAGACGGGGCGTAACGGAATGGAACAGAATGCAAGGGTCTCTAGAGACTATTCCATTCTTAAAAATGCAATGTCTGTGGTAGGAGAAAAACGCATTCTACAAACTGGTGCTGTTTGTGTCCCTTTGAGCAAAAGGTTTATAATGCTCTATAATAATCTGTAAAAATGTCAGCCCTGTTACTAGGCTACTGCTGGTTCAAATTTAGTAATTCCTCACTCTTTCCCCCAATTTCCCGTCCTCTCTCCACTGCCTCAGTACGATGTGACAAAGCAGTAAAATGTGGCAAAAAGCCCAGAAATATACATCAATAAATGCATTTTATTACTTGCATTATATATTCACCTCTGCTTGGATCTCACCACCCTCAGGACAGCAGCCAAAAAACGACATTAAATTAAAGTGTTTGAATACCAATTTAAGGTTGTATGAACATTTCCCTGACGTTTACATTAAGTAATACGTTTAAAACGTTATTCTAAAAGCTCTAGGAATGTTTAAAACATCCAGTTTAGATATATTAACATTACTGTTTATGAAAATGTTATTCAAACTTTTTAAATCTCTGTAACGTTTTTTAAAACCTTTAACTAACAACTTAAGCATAACATTTTCAATATATTTTCATTTACATTGATATACTTTATATTTAAAAACTGTTCTACTAACATTACTGCAAGAAGTTTCCAATAACTTTGAGAGAACCTATGGAGAACATTAGCCAATGTTCTGAGAATGTTCCCTGTTAGCTAGGTAATCCATTGCCACTTTTTAAGCATCGCAGATGCTGATTGGTCCAGGTGTTTTGGGGGGCAGCTGCACACGTTAACCAGCCCACTGACTCGTGCAGTGGAAGCAACAGAATTAATTGGCGTTTTATTCAGGAAACAGGATGTGATGGGTAAAAATGCATCTCTGATGAATGTCTCTGGGCTGATAGCAGGTCTGACAGTGAGCCTTATATAATGCAGTGAGACCGGAGTTGGTATGTTTCTCCCATCATACCCCTGGGCACCCACTCATACGCAGAGTCAGCTGGTTTTACTCCACAGCTGGTGGGAAACAAGGAGGGTGTGCAGTGAGGACACGCAGGGCACGGAGCACTTTTCTGGGAGAAAGAGCCTGGCAGAGAGGCAGTGAAGAACCGGAAAAACAGCTCAAGAATGTTTTATGATAGGCAGAGAGTCTGGATGTTGGGCAAGGCTAGATTACAGAGAGGATGTATGATTGATGGACTGCTCTCCCAGTGAGCTGGCACACGGTGAGCGAGTTAACCAACCGCTCGCACTGCCACATGTACAGAAACACACACACACACACACACAAACACACACACAAACACACACACACACTTTAAAAGCTGTATTAGCAAGGACCTTCCATGTACCTTACATATCGTAACCCTTACACAACCTGTTGAAATTATTACAATGATTGAGTCTTTAATAGTGAGGACCACTTTAAATGTCCTCAATTCAGTTTTGACATTTAATCAGTTTTGACATGTTTAATCTGCGGTGAGTGAGAGAGGTGGTGGGGGACAGACTTATCAGTTTGGCTTAATAATATTTAATAGTCCTTGCTGTTGAAAAGTGTCTTTTTTTCTTCATACTGCCACCAAGCAAAACTATAAATCAATATTATTATTTTTGTCTTAGACAGACGGGTAACCTGGGAAAAATTTCTAAAACTGGGTGCACGTTCCCCCCAGTTATAACATTTGCTACACTTCAGCTCCACTTGGTGATATATTGGTGAGAACATAAAAATGCAATACTTACAAATTTAGCCAACCCTGTACACACACACACACACACGCGCACACTCTCTCTCTCTCTCTCTCTCATACCCTCCTGTTTTCAGGTTTCTGGTAAAGTCAGTATCACACACACGCAGTGGATGGGATGTGGAGACTCATCTGATTTCACAAGAGGAACGATCGGAGGAGGCCAGGGTGGCACTGGGGATCAGTAACCACACAGCAAAACCTCCATCTGATTCTGTTTAACTACACAAACACACACACACTTGCTCCAATACTCAGATTTCCAATCTGGATACGAGCATCTGGCTAATGCATACAAATAGTGTGTTTTAGTGCTGGAACATGCACACATCTGTGACTGCGAGTGTGCCAGGTACATGGATGCGTGATGACAATGGGTGTGTTGCATGTGCGCCCCAGCGTTTGTGACATTTTACCCCGGTGACAGCGCGCTGCAGAGCATCTGCAGACATCTGCACGGCAGTGTGCGCGAGCATCTGCTCAACTGCGCGTGCATTGCTGTCTGCAAGTGCGTGTGTGTGAAAACGGCTGTGCGCGATAGAGCTTGTGTGCGCATGCAGGCGTGTGTGTGTTTGTGTGTGGCTGGGCTTCAAGATTGTGTCGAGGGCGTGTGTAATAAATGTGCCCGAGCGCGAGGGCCCGAAAGATATATCACAGGCAGAGAGAGAGCAGAGAAAGTGCAGTGGGGAGGAAGGGGGGGTGCAGAGAGAAGGATAGATTGGTGAGGAAAAAGAAAAGAGGAGGTAGTTGGGTGGGTGGGGGGGCTGGTTTCTCCTGGGTCCTGCTATGTTTCCCATTATGTAAGCCATGGTCACCGGCAGCATGCCAGCAGGCAAAATAAAAGAGTCTCTCTGGCTTGGCACGGCTCGTATTTTCCTATCCTCAGCGCGGGGTCAGAGAGGGGTCAGGCAGCTGGATGGGGCGCTGAGGGGATTGTGGGGTCTGGGCTGGCCTCCAAAACCCAAAAGGCCCAGGGTTCAAGTACCAGCTGAAAGCAATCAGGGGGAAATCTGGGAGTGCCACAGCTGGTCTGCGTGGTGCTGTTCCATGGCTCAACTCTGGCTCTCTCTCTCTCTATCACTCTCGATTGTTTTTCCCCCTTTTCTTTCTCTCCCTCAGTTGACACAAAAGACAAAAACAGCATACTTTTAACATGAAGCCAGTGGTGTGCATATGTATATGGGACTGTTTGTGTGTGTATGTGTGTGAGGTCAGGGGGAAGACAAAATGGAAAACAAAAATACCACCACAATCTGACTGAACCGCAGTGAATGGTACAGTGTGTGTCTGACCACCTATTATGTTTGAGGGGTTCGTGTGCCCCATAAGAGTGTCAGTGTATGTCTGGTTGCTAAAATTACAAAGTTCCTGTTGTAATTAATGCTATTAAATCTGATTTCACAAGAGGAACAACTGGAGGAGGGCAAGGTGGCACTGGGGATCAGTAACCAAACAGCAAAACCTCCATATAATCCTGCTTAAATATGATCCTATGATGCTCAAATATCACAACACTGGGGTATACACAGTACCAGAATGCTTTAAACCAATGGGAGTGCAGTCAGTAACCAGCTGCGACCACAATAAGCAACGAGACATTTTGTTGATCAATTGGTTTATATTGTACTTCTGCTTTGTCACACCAGACAGCCCAACCCACCATGAAATCTTACTGGAACTAAATTCACATAACTGCATATTAATCACCCAGAATGATCTGATTGGCTGTGACAAGGCCGGTTCATGCAGAATTTTCACTTATAGAGGCAAATTGCTTGGCACTTCTAACTTTACCTGGTTAGGACACCAGTGAGTGGTGGGAGACAGTGAATTTTCTTCTTACTCTAAGCATTTACCCAGACATGACCTCTGTACGGGCCAAGCAGTCAATTACACACACACATATACAGACACACACACTTCCACAACACCTCTCACTCATCATTAAAACACATTCTCAGTGCCTGAAGTTCGACAGTGACCGATGTGCAAACCTGGGGGTTGCCATGACCTCTGAAAAAGCGCAGCATTGCTAATCCCACTTTAGGAGAGAAGAGCTGTGACCCGACACTTAAAGTGACCACAGCGGCGGTGAGTGGAAGCGGGCGAGAGTGAAAGTGAGTGGGCCAGGATAGAGTTCACATGTAATGAATCCCACTGTGTACCCATATAGCAATTTAGTGGAGACAGACACAGGGTCGGGTAAATGGCCAGACAGACGGCATCTCCCCACAGATGATGTATAGAGAGAGAGAGAGAGAGAGAGAGAGAGATATCCCTTACCTCAAGCCCACCACAGAACTGTTATCCGCAATTGAGAATTATCCAAACACCCAATTAACACAATAAATAATACTAATAAGACAGTTTAGTGTAATAACAATACATGAAAATTTATAGAGGTTAAATCAGGCCAGAAGAGATCCATAACAGATGCTTACTATGTTAATAACAATAATTAATAATTGGATTTGACATTGGTTGCATTTTTACTGTCAAATGGTTATTTATAGGAGCCAATATATTTTTTGAAACATTTAATAACTGAAGACTGTTTTGTGCCTAAATTGTTGTTTTAATATTGAAAATTTGAGAATGCAATTTTTGGGCTCATGCTCGGAAAGAGAATAACATTGTTTTGGCCTCTGGGTAATTTCAGTGAGTGAAGGTAATGTTTGTATGTGTTTTAGTGAGGTGGTGTGTGTATGTATGCAGGTTTGAGGTGGTGTTGAGTGTGTGTGAGTGTGTGTAGTTTGGACAGGCTGGGCTCTGAGTGTCTAATGTGGCTAAGCACAGGGAAAAAAAAGGATTCACTGTCGGACACACACACACACACACACACCAAAGGCCTTTTGGATGAGAAAATAATCAACGGTACAAAAATAAAACAAAACTAAACAAATATTACGCAACATGAGATCAAATATTGGAGGCCGTTTTGCTTTCCTGAAGTCTGTTCTCATTGATGTGCTGAAGCGGTGTGAACGTGAGAAACTGCAAAATGTGACAGCGACATCACTGCGCTGTGATTGGCTAATTACCCTGTCAATGTAATAATGCCTCCTTATGTTCCCAGACGGTCTGCAAATCAGATTGCAAGGGTCAAACTGATAGCAAGGGATGGATTCCCAGCTAACAGGAAACCTTCTCAGGATGTTAGCTAAAGTTCTCTCAAAGGTCTTGCTGTAACGTTACTAGAACATTTTATATTATAAATTTATCATCATAAATATCAACCATTATTCTTAAATGGTTAAAAACACATTATAGAATTTTATTATATTTGAATAATGTTCTAATAACCAAACAATAGCGTTATCATAACGTCTAAAAAACACTATTGAATGTTCCTACAACTTTCAATATAAACGTTTTTGTTATGGGTTCTCACAATCTAAAATTGTTAACTAGGTTAATACTGAAGACAACATAAATCTGTGCTTGTCACCGTCATTCTGGTTGCTGCGCTTACCAATAATTCAATGACTTATAGAAAACGTTTAATCATTCAAAACGAAAGTTTTACTATGACACTGACCCACACCAACTGCATCTCACAGGGGAAATGGAACTGAATGGAACTGAATGGAACTGAACAGAACTGAATGAAACTGAACAGAACTGAATGGAACTGAACGGAACTGAACGGAACTGAATGGAACTGAACGGAACTGAACGGAACTAAAAGAAACAGAATTGAACTACATGGAACTGAACTGACATTACATGAGGATTCAACCCTGTAACAGCAGTGTTTCCTCCACTCTGTGAGATTGAAGTTGTGGTGATGTTGTGGTCTGTAGACGTAATGCTGTCGAGGCAGCCAGACTTTCACTGTGTCTTACTGTCAACTTGTGATTTGGAAACTCTGTCAGTTGAATTTTATCGGTTTGACTGTTTCTCTCGACGAAGGAGAGGACGAGTGTGAGAAAAAGACAGGAGAGGGACAGACAGAGTGAAAGAGAATATGCTAGTTATCGAGAGGGTGACAGAGGGGTAAAAAAAGCAAAGGAAGTCATATAGACAGAGCTACAGACCAGCAGACACAAAGGGCTGAGGAGAAACACACACACACACACACACACACACAGTTTGTGTGTCTGTACCCATACAGTATATCTGCATGTATGAGACTGTGTAAGGCTGGCAACAATGCAGCCCAGGCTGAAGCAGGAAGTGTGTTGGGGATAAGGCCGCCATGTGGCAGGATGTTATGGATTTCTAATTAGAGCAATTCATCTGTCAACGACGCTACACTTTTACTGCAGCTTTCACTGGCTGTCCTGCTCTCCTGAACACACACGCTGACCACAGACTCAACACACACTCCACAGCTGCACCTATCACAGCCTGCGATTTATGGACTCACTTGTTGTGTGAATTATACAGTATGTTTTAGGACTTAAACAGGGAACAGGGAATATTAAGTACGCAATCTCCGATCTGTGTATCATCCTGTCCATCTTTTGGAGTCCTCAGCGCAGTTAGATGAATGTTATCTAGCTTTTAAAATAAAGCATCTTTAATAAATGATTAAAAAAGACAGTTTATGGTCTAATTAGGATCCTAACAAAAAGGTTAAAATACACACTGAATAACACTGATTAATCTAACTTTTGGTGTCAATAAAACATTTGAGAATTATTAACACACATAATTTTAAAAGCAATACAATAATTTTAACCTCCCAACCTTTTGTTTAGACTTCTTTTTGTTCACCACCATAAACTACGAGGGGGCACGTGTCCCCAATAATGTTTAGTACACTTGTCAGACAGTAAGAGTTTTCAATGACCCATTAATAAACTGTATTTGTGACCCGTGCTGGTAAAATGAGTCCAAGTGAGCACAGGCTAATTACAAGCTCCAGGCAAAACAAGTGGAAAATGTCAATTTTGGTCTAATTTGAGGTTTTACAAAATGAGTTCATTAAGTCCTCGTCTAGTGATCCCAACGCCCCAAATAACAGTTAAACATCTAACATATTTCCTTTTTTTTAATAATCCATGAAAAAGATGACTGGTGTTTCAGACAGGTGTAGCTCATTCATTTTTCATCCGGTTCCAACACATCACACATTATTTTTTAAAAATCTTTAATGGAGACTGTAAGAATATCAAGACCTCTTTTTTGGAAACAGTGCTCATTGTGACTCATTTTACCAGCACGGGTCACATTTGATCCATTTCCATAGAGAATATTTGGCAACATTCTTGGGTTTAAGCTTTAATTAAGTTGATCAGGCCCTTCATAATTCAACCTGCACATGCTACGATCCTCACACACATACACACACACACGTTTGTCCAGCGCTGGTGTGTTGCGTTTCTTATGTTCCAGAACGCTGCTTGAGTTAAACACACTCTGACAGGTATTGTTCCTCACATACACACTGCGTTCCCATTCAGCCGATGCCTGAATGGCATTTTAATCAAACGCCATGTTGTTGGAACCCGAAGCAGTCAATGTGTTTGCTGTAATCATTCATTTATCGATCAATGTCACGCACTGATTTCATTATAACTCTCTCTCTGTGGAGTCGGCCTATGAGCTTCCATTACTAAACACTCTCTCATCTTGCCGAGCAGCATGCCAAAGTATTGCATTACACCCTGTATACTACAGCATTCTGGCCTTTAACAGCAGACAATCATATCAAACAAATAAACTCATCTGGAATTTCATACAAACGGATGTGTGTGTGTGTGTGTTTGCACGTGCTTGTGTTTAAGAGAGATACATAGTAAAAGGGTATACGTGTGTTTTCCGGTGTGTGTATGTGTGCAAAAACTTTTCTTAATCAGTGTTTTGGTCTTGTTTTTCAGTCATTAATCAAAAAACATGTACTTGAGAGAAGCGTAAACCTAAACCAATGCACCGAGGTTAAATTATCTTTAGCTCAGGTTGCTTAAATAAATGTTTCGTATTTTAAAATGGATGTTAAGAGATCTGAACTGGAAAACAAAACCAAAATACTGACAGACTATGATTTTTTGCGATGCAAGGACACTGACCCTAGAAGTTATCTCAACCGGACAAAACCTTTACTTCTTAAAGATAAAATATAATTTATAGAAACTAAGAAGTTCATGTTTTAATATTTAAAATGCTTAATCTGTAGTAATTATAATTGGCTTCATACAAAAACAATAGAAGTCTTAGCGATTTGTTGCTATTTAGGTGATGATGCATTGTGTGTGTGTGTGTGTGTGTGTGAGATGAGAGCTGGCTGGAGAAGTTCTGAGAATTTCAGGAACTCTCCATTCAGAAACAGAGGGACGCGACATGTAATGGAAAAGGGCAAAGCATAATGTCTGCATGTGAAAAAAATTCTCCCTCTTTTTCCGACTCTTTCTTCTCAGTCATATTCTCCTTGCATTCCAGTCCGGAGTGAAGAGGAGTGCGGCGCAAGAAGGAGAGAGGGAGGCCGTGCGAGGCCGGGAACACAGAGCAGCGGCCGGAGGGATGTTTACATAGGTGCAGGCTGCCACTAGGAAGTCCGGGCTCCAATATAAACATGCAGCCACACAGCCCAGCGCTCGCAACTGTGGGAGAAACCTGCCCCCAGCCGCCTGAGAGAGAGAGAGAGAGATGGGGGGGGCACAGAAGATGGGTACACGGTCACTTTCAAATCCTTGTGGAGTATATACACAGCTGACTTACTAGCTGCTCTGTAGCAATTTCCTCTCTCTCGCTCCTCTCTCTCTCTCTCTCTCCCCAGGCTGGACTCCAGAGGCCAAAAGTAATAAGCTTATCTAGATGTGATCTCACTAACAAACAAACACACTTATGCACACACACTCTCACTCTCTCCCACACGCACACCCACCCTTATACATGTCATTTTGATGAGACAGGAACCATTATTCCAATGAATTTACACAATCACAACACAAGTGTATCAGCAGGGCGGCTGTAAACCACAACACTGCCCATTTCACAGCTGGGAAATGACTGAACAACTTTCAGATTTCTTTAGTAAATCACATTCTTCTGAAAAAGTAATGCTTATATCAGCATGATCTGTCTGGCTGATCCAGGTTAGTGCTGATTACTACTCGTCTAACTAGTGGACCACAACTTAACTGTTACCTCAAAAAGAATTTACACACAAGTCACACTTAAAAAACCATTGCGTTAAATAACAAAAAAATAAAAAAACCAAATGACATTTTTACACTGCATTTCTATATACTGCATAAAACGAAGACAAATAAGTATTTTGAGAATTTCTGAATGTCACATTTAGTGGAACAAGTGCAAAATTAATATAATGAACTACACTTAGCTTATAATAAATTAATTTATACAGCCACTAAAAATATATTTTAAAATGGTTGGTTTAAGCTATTGCATAAAAGAAAATGGGCAAAAAAATAGTTTCGCAGATAAGACAGCGACAGCATCATTTATATACTGTAATACCATTATGGTCTGAAAAGTTATCTATTATCTAAGTTATATATTCTGTTTAGGAAGGTATGGCAGGTTACCGAGCCACTGTAGCAGATCAGAATGTGATGATGTGATAAATGTGATAAATGTGATAGCTGTGTAGAGGAGGACAGAAGAACCTCAGGTCATTTATCTCTTAGACACGCACATGTACAGACACCTCTAATTCGGGTAAAGATGGAAAAAGGCCAGTCTGTGTGTGTTTAGTCTGTCCGGCGGTGATAAGTCCCATAAGCTACAACTGTGTGAAGAGCTGGACTGTCACTGCGTGTCTCTTTTTACAGAGGAAACATTACACAGTACTTACAGACAGACAGAGAGATTTCTTACTGCCGTCCTGCAAGTCAGACAGTGGGTAGTACATGGTCACGAAACAGGGATTTAGGTTTAAATATGATCTGCCACATGTCCTGTTCTAATTCACCCTCTTTGTCCCTGAAAGTGCCCTATTTAATTCCACTCTGTCCTGCTAAATAATGCCAGGGTTTTCAGGCCCGAGGGGTCTACAGAAGTGTTGCAGATGGCCCTAAAAAAATAAGTGTATACATTTTAAAATGTATTTCTAACTATGTGATCTTGTCATCTTTGGTCAATTCTCCCGATTCTATAAAACCAAACCAAATCTCTGTTGAACAATATAGTGCGATGATAAGTCAAGAACATGGCAAAGGATACAGAGGTAGGATAATTTAGAGATAGGTTTTTTAATAGATACTATACAGTAATTGTGAGTAAATCAAGCATTTTATATAGCGTCCCTGGTTTAGGAAAGGTGCACAAGCACTTTGTGAAGAAAGTGAAATAACAAAGAATTTAAATGGAAAGAGAATGACTCATTCCAAAAAACTTATTTAAGTTTTATAGTGCTGGCACAACACTGCCAACCACACAATGCAATTCAGAGATTGACACACTGGCCATATGGAGAAGGAATGGACCCACACCCAAACCCAAGCACGCACACACAAACACACACACACACACACACACACACACACACAAGGACACATGCAAACGCACACACAAACACACAGTCTTTGACAACTTTGCCAGTAAACACTTACAAAACCGGCTCTTTCTGGAACATCACATACACACACTAACAGTGAGCCACAAACACACACCCTATGATAAACAAATAATTCCAGTATTCAGCATCATCTAGACCTCCTTAACTTTATCATTTCACATCAAGTGCTGCTGGAGATGATGACACAAAAGCAAATGACTCATACAATGAAAATATTGATACTCCCATAAGCATACACACAAAATGGTTTTATACTGTACAAACTGTATATACTATCCCCTACACTAACTCTACCCCAAGCATAACCATCACTGAAAGCTTTCACTAGTATTTCTATACTTGTGGTGACATTTAGTCCCCATAACATAGTGAATACCAGGAACACACACACACACACACACACACACGCTATAAGAGTCAGCAGATCTGTAGCATCTCTGTGTGTTTCCCCTAAAAACTCTTCACCTAAGTAACTTCTCTGAGTTCCCAAACACAGGTTCTTTTATTGACACACTTTTTCTGTGCTGTAACTATGCAGAAAATCACGTCGTCTGTGGTTTCATGGTTTGCTATAGGAGTTGCTGGGTTCCCAAGCTCGAGCTCCAATCAGCTGATCGCTTTATCAGCAGAAAGAAAGTCACACTTTCGAAAATCTCTGCTTCAGATTTATCTAAATTTGTGGTTTAGGGTGACCGAAGAAGAGCAAAAGCTGACACTTGTGCTGATTGATAACAATGCACTAAAAGCAGGCCTGTTCCAGGAACATTTTTTGTAGATTACGAATAAAAGTTAGAGATTGCGCTCTGTAAGAATGGGCTTTGCAGATGCTCCCCGCTGGAATGCATCTGTAAAAGTTGCCACACTGTGTGCCTATCTCTCTTTCTCTCTGTGATGACTGCAACAATCTGCCTGTCCCATCTGTATTTTTACGATCACTGTATCTGCTCTAACTGTTCTAACATTACTGCTGTACTGAAAAGTTATAAAACAACATTTCTATCAGGTTTAAGGGTTAAATAAAAGATTAAACAACACAAATAAGACTCAGCTAACAGGAAACATTCTCAGCTAACGTTCTCTAAAAGTTCTCTCATAGTTACTAAAAACATTCTTGCAGTAACATTAGTACAACACTTTTATGTGGGACAACATAAAAAAAAAATAATGGTCAATCAATAACGTTAATACAATGTTCAAATTTGGACGTTTTAAACATTTCTAGAACTTTCAAAATAACTTTCATGTTTTGTTTCCTAAGGAAACATTAAGAAAACATTCTTACAACTCAAAATTGTTAGAGAGGGAATCAGCATGGAAATTTATAGTCAGTTCTGATCGTTTGAGCAAAGCAGGCTTGAGGCTGGTGTTAACGCTTAAACAACCTTCTTTTCAACCTATAATTTTTCTATTGATTTTAGGCAAAGTAAATGGTTAGAATTAGAGGTGGCGTTAAGAACAGGGTTACCACTGTTTATGTATTCCAGAACCAGCAATCGGTGTTAATGTAGAACTAAAGAACATGTCCTCTTTGACAAATTTGCCTAGCTGGTCAGCAGCCCATCTATACTGGTTTAACAGCTAAACAAACTAACCAGAATAAACCAGCCTTGACCTGCATGGAAACAGCTAGTCCAAGTCTGCCTTTTTAGCAGAGTACAGTGACTATCTGAAGAAACTTTAGATCTCAATCTTTCAAAGCAAAGACTTGCTCCACATAGCCCCTCGCTGTGATGGTGGGAGGCGGCCCTCTGCACGGACCACTCTCTCTGGAGTCTGTGGACCTTTAGGGCCTCCAAAAGACAAAAGAAAAGACCCAGAATCCTCCTGCACTGTATCATTGTCACTGTCAGTTTGAGTCTGTCTCTGTGAGAGAAGACAAGAGGTGCTGCATTACAGGTTGAGGAGATATCCATGCACACACACACACACACACACACACCTGTCACGCTGTACAACAAATGACCAGCTAGTCAAGCACACTTAACGTTAAAAATATGCACAACTTACACACAGACGTGCACAAACTGTGCGCTTTCACACAAAAGTCACTCACGTAAGGTACACCTTGCATAAATCCACGTAAATACAATAAATGTGTTCTCCTGCACTGTAAACACATCACGCGGGCTGGAAGATCTTCAGACGGAGAAGTCTGTGTAGTGACACATGAGCGTGTCCTGCGACAGAGCGAGTCTCCATCTTCCATCCACACACATTAACGCAGCTTATGCGCGCCTCCACGCCACGCTGAAGCTAGCCAGGTCCTGCCGGTTTACAATCCGTCAAACTCTGCAGACTCGCTCTGGGTCTCATGATCTATGGCTCTACTGACCATGCAGTACACACACACAGACGTACTATAGGTGTAAGCAAGCAATGGGGTAAGACAGGCCTCTTGTTATTAACAATCTGGAGGTGTTAATATGAAATTAATTAGGTCAATTCACATGACCCAATCTTGCTCCTGCAGAGCCAGTGTCCTGCACAGTTTAGCTCCAACTTGCCTCAACACACCTGTATGGAAGTTTCTAAGACCTTGATTAGCTGGTTCAGGTGTTTGATTAACGTTGAAGCTAAACTCTGCAGGGGGACACTGGCCTAAATTAAGCAGAACCAATTTGAATAACACAGACAAAATCCAAATTGCAAGACTTTTGATAGCAGTGTGAACACTCCACAACAGAGCACCACACCTTATCCTGGACTTAAGGTTTGTAGTTTCTAATTAACAAGAGCTGATAACCTAATAAAATGGTGTAGTTTCAAAATTTACATTTTATATTTATTCATTTGGCAGACGCTTTTATCCAAAGCGACTTACAGTAAATTCAAGGTATACATTTTATCAGTACTTGCATACCCTGGGATCCAACCCACAACCTTTGCGTCGCTAACGCAATGCTCTAACAGTTGAGCTACAGAAACACTGACGCTGCCAAATGATGGTTGTAAATACATTATGTAAAAACCACATCAGTGGCATCGACCATCTGAAGTTAAAGAGCACATTGCTAGACAGGGAGAAAAAAAAGGAGTGGAGGTCCAGAAGAATACAGAGTCAGATATTTAGGACGGAAAATCCCTTTCTTTCCTGCATCTCGGGCTGAGGAGTGCCCTGGGACTTTTTGTCCTGGTGGAAGGGTGAGAGATTGAGAAAGACAAAGAGAGAGAAAGACAGGTTTTGCATGTTGAAGCCAGAGGCAGACTCAGTGCTCTGCCTCTGAAACTCACACCCTCTCAGTGGACATATAGTTATGAGCGTTCGGGCAGCCTGCGAGTGTGTTTGCATGTGGAGATAGATCAGCTAGCGTCTGCAAGCCATTGCTTACTGCAGAAGAGAGGGATACATACACTCTCAAAGCACAGAGAGAGGCAGGAGGGGGGATGGAGGTGGGCTGCAGGTGGCTTATTCCTCAGCACTGCCAAGAAAGCAGAATACCCCGGGGTGGAAGAAAATAATGAGAGAGGGAGAGAGGCGGAGGAGGCTGATTTAGGCAGTGTGTTTTTTTGGTATTGATTTGGAAGGGGCTCTGGGTTACATTGCAGCACGCTTTGCCTTCTACTTGAACCGGGGTGTGACTTGCAGTGAAGCCCAAATGACTTAATTCATTCTTCTAATCCTCCACACGATGTACTCTCAGACCTCAGAGGCACAGGGCTGTGCCCATTCCCCAAAGCTGGAGAGGAACCAGGGCCAAGATCCTGATAACAGCACTTGCCCTTTTCCCTGCACAGACAAACATACAATTCTTATGATACAGTGGCCTTACTTTAATTGTGTATTCTTAAAGGCCAAGTTAGACCAATGTGTGTGAGCTCCACATTGAAATATGCACACTAACATCTTCACCGAGACCTCGCAGGGCCGCATTCATCAAATGCTGACATGTCCAAACTGCTCTATTTGCATTTCTGTGCGTCTGGCGATAAGCAACGGGGCTTAGAGTGAAAATATTTGTAAATATTTCATCGGGGGGATTTCGAACGGACGAAGGAAGGATGACCCAAGGAATTATGAAACACGTATACAGTCGCACAGGCCTGTTGGAACCTGTTGGTTGAAGCTCAAATGCATAATCTCATAGTCCAACAGATGGACAGCCTCCCTCACGGTCTGGACCACACTCGTGTAGACCTGTTGTGACCAACAGCAAGCATTTAGAAGAACTCCAATGTCGGTTTACCATTTAGATGACCTCAGTTCAGCAGCCCTGTTGAAATTGTTAAAACAATATAGCTGGTTTCTAGCTGGTCCAAGCTGGTCATTTGCTGGTTGACCAGCAGCTTGACCACTTGAGGCAAGTATGAAACTGGGAGTTGAACTAACTAATGACCATCTCAGACCAGCTTGAAATCAGCTTCCATGTTCCAAAACAGCTTTCATCTAAAGCTGGATTTTCAGCAGGAAAGGTGGCCGTCAACCCACACCTGAACTCAAATGACACATGCAGAAATACAGGGAGGCTCTATCCACTTTGGCTCTGTGTAGTAGGAAGGAATGGAGACGAGCACAAAGAGGAGGAGGAGCGGAGGATGGGAGGGGTGGGGTAATCTTTCCTATGGGTGCTGTGCGATCCAGCCTGTATGACAGCCGAAAATGTGGAACGCATTACGGAAGTGACAGAGCCGGGACACAGATACAAACAAACACATAAATCCCCATAGACTGACATACAGACGCTCCACCAGACAAACAGGCACCCCTGTGCCCTAACTCTCTCTCTCTCTATTTATCTCTCTCTCCATCTAATACACCATCTCTGCCACTGCTCTTTCAAAACACCCATATTTTTGTGCACTTCCTGGCTGTTTTTATGACCACGGCTGGCTTTATCATTTCGTGAGATCACCATCAACATCTCTCCCTCTTTCTCAGTCTCTCCATCTCTCTCACCCTCTCAGTGGGGGCCGATGGCCCCGGTCTTGGTCAGAGGCCCAGAGAGATGTAGAGAAAGCATTCTGCCCTATCGCCATTCCTGCGTCTTGCTTTCTCTTGCTGCGCCTTGGCTGTGCTACAAAGGTTAGAGAGGGCTTGGTGTGGGTGTTGTGTTTTAGGGTGAATTATGGGTAATGCAGCCAGGGGACCCCAGAAAGAGGGAGATGGGTGTGCAGCTGGAAACATGATGAAAGGAGAGGGGTGAGGGGGGGGAGCAGGGAGAGAGGGCAATTCAAAGGTTCATAATGCCAAGTGCTGATGTGTTTGTTTTCCATCACGGCTGTTCCGGGCAATGAGGAGGGGAATAAAATAACACGAAAAACAAATAATAGATGTGATATATTACACAGTGCACATTCATGAGCAAAAGAAGGGCAAATACTTTACAATTAAATGGGTGAATTATCATCAAAAAACTAGGACTACAATTTTCAGTTGTATTTGTATTAATAGATAATTCAGAGATTTAGGCTCTGACTGAGACATAACATTTTATATTCAAAAATAATTGTTGATAATAAAAAAGCCAATGGCTAGTGGGTATAACACAATTAGGCTGTATTTAAAGGGATGGTTCACTCAAAAATTCTTTCCTCATTTACTAACTCCCATATCAATCCAAACCTGTATGACATTATTTACTAAGGAACACAAAAGAAGATATTTTAAAGAATGTCAGTAACAAACAGCGGCACCCTTTGACTTCTATTATATGGACACTAAACGACTGAGATGTTTCTCAAAATATATTATATATTTTGATATAAAATATATTATATATATAAAATATATTAAAATACAAAATATATTTTGAAATGACATGAGGGTGAGTAAATGATGAATTTTTGGGTGAACTATCCTTTTAAGAAAGAGATTACATGGGTTAGTATGTACTGTAGATGAAGGCCTTTTTTAAAGTAAAAAAGGCCATGAGTAACATTCTTCTGAACTGTAAAAGTTCAATATAAAATTACAAATTTTATTTGACACTATTTATATTCATATAACAATAGGCACAAAAAAATTAAAACATTTAAGATGAATTTAATTATATTAAATATGAAACACCAAAGTGGCATTTGCAAACAAATTATTTCAGAACATTTCTGGAACTTACACTTACTTTGCAATTACTTTCAAACAGCTGGTCCCAAGACCACTGTAAGAGTCCCACTCAAGCTCGCAAAGGTGTCCTTAAAATAACCACAGGTATAGTTCAACATCAGCTATGAACCTGTTTCACTTACGTTTGACAACAACAAAATGTTCAGATCTTTTCATTTTGGACAGTATACCTATTGTTTTATCATTAAAAACTAAATAAACCTATTCTTGAGAAATAAATAAAGTTATCCTTATGCTATGCTTCTTTAAACTACCATTTTCTTCAATTACATTCAATTACATAAGAATGGTACCCAAATACTTTTTTGAGCCACTGTATAATTATTATATGTCATCAGATAGAAAAAATACAAACAGTACTGTAGTATAAAATATAATACAAGACCAAGTTCATAAAGTTTAAAACGATTTATGATATGATCAAAGTACTAGCAAAAGGGCTCAATGTTTGTCTTGCTTCTCATTCAAAAACCAAAATGCAGGTTTTACAATTTCAACAAGAACTTAAAATTGTTCTGTGGAAATAATAAAACATACTTTAAAAAAAAAGTATGTCTTTATAAGGCAAAGACCTAATCCTAAAACAATTAAAAACAGAATTTAAAAAGTTTGAATAGTGTTCTCATAATCAATGAATAATGTTCACGCCTTAAAAAACAAAACCTTCAAACTATCTATTTTGTTACAATGTAAATGTTAGAGAAATGTTCTTACAGCCTAAAATTGTTAGATGGGTTCGATGCAATGTGTCCGAGCAACAACGCACTGATGGGAGTGCCGGAAAGAAGAGGAAAGAGATGACCGGATAAAAGGGAAGAGGAACGAGAAAGGAGACCTCCATGGACAGGGCCACACTGAGACCCAAACTCACAGCTCATCTTATGAATGAAAGGAAGTTGTCTCCTAAAAAAAGAAGCATTTGAAAGCATGAGTAACTCTAATAATACAATCACTCCGCCTTCCAGACCGACTACAGGAGGAAAGACGAGGTAAAAACCCAAAAGAAAGGACAAGAGAAAGAGAAGGAGAGCGAACAAGAGAGGTTTATTTTATTAGCCCTTAATAAATATCTGACAGATTTCCTCAGGAAATATTGCAGATCACATGTAAAATAGTTTAAGACTGATGTCAACTGCAGCAACATATGAAATCTATTACTGCGGAGCCGCAGCAGGCACAGAGTGAGAGAGGGAGAGCTGTGCTGAAAGTCATGGCAGAAAAAAAATCTCATGGCCTTTCCAAATTCTTCGAGAGGTAAAAAAGTCAGCCAAGACACAAAATCAGAGCAAAAAAAAGAGAAGGAAAAAAGAACAGAAATGCACACACACATACACACAAATGCTGAGCTCCACATCCTGTTGGGGTTGAGGCCAATGCTGTGGAGAGTGCCCAGACTCTGCTGCCAGCTCCAGGGAAGGATAGAAGATGGAGAGTGAACTGGAGGAGGGGGAGTGTGGGGGTTAAAGTGCCCGGAGAACAATACCAGCTGTGGGGAGGCAGGGGGAGGAAGCGAACCCTCCTTCTCATCCTGAAGAACCAAAAACTTGACAAAGCAATCAGCCTCCTCTGAGCCAGCTCACCCTGCTGGCATCCTCCTCGCATCTGGGCCAGAGGGCAGCAGCACGGTGGACAACCTGTTTATTTAACAGACCCGCCTACTGGATTGAGATCAGTGTTTACCCTGAGGAAACCCAGCTAACAGGGAACATTCTCAGAACTTTGGTTAACGTTCTCTAAAAGTTCTTCTAAAGTTCTCTCAAAGTTATCAAAAACAATCTTGCGGTTACGTTAGTAGAACGTTATTGAATGTTATATCATGTATACCAAAAACTGACTTAAAACAGACTTTTTAATGTTCCTAGAACTTTCAAAATAACATTTTTAATGTTTTGTTACTTAATGAAAATGTTAGAGAAACAATTTTACAACAAAAAATGGGAAAAAACTGGGAAAAACTTAAACCATCATCAGCTAATCTAGATGGTGCACGACCTCAACCATTATGATCACTAGCAAACTATGTTGGCTAACCAGTCTTTCTGGTGACACTGGTTAACCAAAGAAGTCTAAGGAAATTTCAGCTAATCTTAACTGGGGTCACCAGAATCTCATGGTGGTGACTAGCTGTTTTTTTTAACACGGTAAGTTTACATGCGGACAGGCTTGAGTTTGTTACACATTTCCTATTCATCATAATCAGCAATAAGAATGAAGGCCAATAGGCTACAGTGATCCAAGCGTTCTAGATTTAATCTGGTTAATGAACAGCACAGCTTTGACTACAACAAATGTTCAGATACAGTGGTCAAAAGGACAAACTTATTCTAACCCGCAACAACACGCACACACAGTCTCGGTTCCTTGTTTTACATGGCAGAAGGAACTAACTCTGCCCTACTGGTGCCAGTATGTCTCAGCGTGGCAACGAAGAAATCTGCTTCCATCTCAACTCTGTGTCTTTACTCAAAGCGAAACCACAGGCCAGTACCCACAAACCAACCAACCCTGGACTAATAACCATCGAACAACACACACTAACACACACACACACAAAATGAACACAAGCAACCACACATACCAAAGAGGGAGGCAGCGCCATGGAAAATGAGAAGTAGTGAGGTTTCTGCTTTTTCTGCTGTATTTCCTTCTTTTTTATCATCACCTCATAAGAGGGCACGCAGAGTTCAGCTGGGGCACTGCGGGGTAGCGGGTGGGGTATTACAGATATGAAGCAGCCACACACACTGAAGTCAGAGGTGATGATTTTGCTAAACAGTCTGAATGTCAGCAGGTCGGCCTGGTATCTGATAAACAACACACGTTTCCAAGTAGTTTCCATAGTTGTTCGTGCCAACTATGTGTCAGGGTTATTATTGTTTTGAATTTAGTTTTTATTTGTAGTTTATCGTCAATTTGTCCTTTCAGTTTTGTTTAGTTTTTGTTAGTTGTCATTCTACGATTTTCAGTTCAGTTTTTTAAAACATTTACAACATTGAATGTACAAATTAAAATGTACTAGGAATAAATTAATTTGCTTTATATTTCAGTAAATAAATACATTTGTTTATATTTTTATTAAAAATATACCAAAATACTTTTGTGGAATTAATAATTTTATAACTCACTATAGTTTCTGTCAATGATAACAACACTGCTATGTGACTGCTGTGTGTGTGTGTGTGTGTGTGTTCTGATCAAGAGGCTGGGGGAGTACAGTGTGTTTAGTTGCATCACAGACGGGTGTAAAACATGTCAGCTGTGCATTGTGTGCTCACTCTGATTAAAAATGGGAATGACCAGCACAAGAAACTGACAGTAACAATGAGTGCCAGAGCCCAAACAGGCCCTTATATGGAAACCTTGGGTTGTTTTCTCCTTCTTCAAGTCCTTGTGCTGGTAAGCACTGCACGTTTTAAAGGGAAAAGATGATCCTTCTAAGTCCCCTTATTTACATATTTGCAGTTATGCTGGTCTACTTGCTGGCAAGCTTGTGGTCAGTAAAACCACCAGTCGGGGTCAAATTCATTCACCATTCAGTTCTAGCAAATTGCTTTGCGTTCAACAGTCTCCACTGACCACGTTCTACCCACAACACCTTTCTGGGCAGATAACAATGGATGAGAAAAAGACAACTGGCCCCCAAATGAACTCTGATTCAGACGTTTCTGAAATTTTGTCATTCTTTGGAAAAACCAACTTACATTCACACTAGAGATGTGCAAAACCACATATTTTCAAAACTGACCTGCTTAAACATTTAAAAAACATCTTGTAGGATATCAACTGTCAGCTAAAACAGCACAAAGTCGTTACACTAATTAAAGCACTGCTGCCACTAAAACTGTCAAAAACTGCCACTAATATAATCAAAAAGTCAACCCTCATGACCCCATCCCTACACAAGGCATTCACGTGACTCTCTATAATTGCTTTTCTCCAGTGTACCAATGATATGGATCTTATGGGTCACGACATGAGAAATGATCTTTTCCTAACTTTAACCAAATCACTGTGTATGGGAAAGAGTTCTTCCACACCCCATTTATCTCTAGTAGAGGGCCTAAGGTAGAGCCGTGAGGAACCCCGGCCAGCCCTGCAGCCCAGCCTCCCTTCATCCCCTCAAGCTCCATGAGCACAGCGCCATGTTGCTCTTGGCAGAACTCTGCAGGCTGTCCCTGCGTGCCTGAAAACCAGCACTCCCCCCACCATCCCCTTGGCCAAGGAGGACATTTCTCACATTTTCTTGTGCTCTGAGTGAACAGCACACAGGGAGAGTGCTAGCCGGCTTCGGACTGACAAATGCGGGTTGGGATGGATACGTCCGGTTACATTAGTATCCTTTCCCTTCGCGGCAGTTTGTGAATCGTTTACTGTGACTGACACATGGTCACTGCTGACAGGTGTGCATCTAGATGTCTCAATCGGGGTGTGATCTGAGAGTTGGAAGATGGAGGAGATGAACTAGCGAGGTTGTCTTAAAGCCAAACTGCTGTTGTAGGACTACTCTGTCTGGTAAAAATACACAAATTTACACAGCAACTGCCCAAAGGAATAATTTTATTGCTCAGAGGTTGTTTTTGGCTCTAGAGGCCAAATGGAGTCCTCAGCTATGTCTCAGTTTGTCTCTGATGTTTTAACTAAAAGTAAACAAAACAGAAAGAAACACAAATGAGACAATTGTTAAAAAACAGTATGAGAACAACGCAATAAACTTGGATCACTAGGATCTTTTATCAGAAGCAAAAACTGATGCAAAAGCTTCTCCATTTAGTCTCAATAATGTCTCAGAGAAATAATCTGAGATCCTAGTGATGTATCTGTATTGGTGCACCAAATACTGACACACAGCAAAAATTCATCTAACAGCAATGTAAGTCACAATGTCAAAATTAATGTGAAAAAATGTGTATTTGTCTTGCGTCTGTTTGTGTGTTCATTATACGGGGCTGAGGACGACCAGAAATCAGACCCCCCGTTTGTTTCCAACAAAAGAGGATGGACGTTTAACCCTCATCCCACACACACCAGGATCTTTGGCAGGAACGGAAGATTTATATTTATTATTTAATCTCTTCTTTTCCCTAAACCTTCATTTAAACGTTATTCCCTCAGTGAGTCTTGGGTTTGGGCATTTATACATAAATGAAGCTTCTCAGGAAGAAAAAAGGAAGAGGGGAGAGAGAAAGGAGAGAAGAGAGAGAAAAAAAACAGAGAAAAAGCACGGTTTGTCTCCTGGGTGCCCTTCCTTGCCATCCCATTTCCTATGCATCTGGTCTGTGTTTGTGTGCGAGAGGAGAGGGAGAGAGAGGGAGGGTGGGCCGTCTGGGGCCGATTAATAACCAATGATTTATAGGAACTTTTATAGAATAATACAATAAAAATGTGTGTGTGTGTATGCGAGTTCACCCGTGCATATGCGAGTGCGTGCGTGTTTGCGTGCGTGTGTGTGTGTGTGTGTGTGCGCGTTAAAGGCAGCGAGCGCACAATGGTTTTCTAATTCTGGGGAATCAAAAACAAATTATCGGGAAAAAAACAGACCCAGCTCGGGGTAAATTGGGCACAGATGGACAAAGAGAGGCAGGAAATAAAGAGAGAGAGAACAGAGGACTGAGTGAAAGAAAGACGTGCATAAAGGAGGACAGTGGGGTACCACAGAGAAAAAGAGACGGAGAGAAAGACAGAGAGAGAGAGAGAGAGAGAGAGAGAGGGGTGGGTTGTGTGTGCGAGGGTGAGAAGGAGGTGAGAGAGAGGACAGGGGCACAGTGGGGAGAAGAGGAGGAAGAGAACAGAACTGTGGGAGGAGAACGATTGGGGTTCCCATGCCCTGTGAAAAGGAAATGGACTTCAGGGGGGCTGACTGTACGTGTGAATGAAGCAGGGCAACTTGGGATTTTTGCATTTTCTTAATAAAACGTGTTTACTGCTTGTCTGTATAAAACTGGCAGGCAAAATGTTAGGGTGTTGTGGATGGTCACTTGGGCATTGCAGAATGGTTGCTAAGGTGTTCTGATTGGTTATTAACATGTCGCTAT
>JAZGTK010002005.1:0-27287 GCA_036877625.1 Ambastaia sidthimunki | reverse complement strand
CTCTCTCTCTCTCTCTCTCTGTCTCTTTCTCTGCATCAGTCTGTGCTCCTCTCTCTCTCTTTCTGTCTCTTTCTCTCTCTTTTTCTGCATCAGTCTGTAGTCCATTCTCTCTCTCTCTCTCTCTCTGCATCGGCCTGTGCTCCTCTCTCTCAATTCAATTAAATTCAATTTTTTATTCAGATTTCTTTATTGGCATGACAAAAGCACATTTTGCATTGAAATACCATTTAAACAATCAAAATAGAAAAACTCTGAGAAAAGAAAAAATAAACAAAAATATAGAACAGAAGTTGTGTTTATTTTTTTAACTTATGAACTTAAAAATTACAACACAACATTAATGGAAGGTTTTGGTACACAAATAATATATATATTGAATATTTAATTCTTGGTTGCGATTTTCTCTCAGCAGTTTGCAGGAAATCTTGTGAATATATTTGCACATTTGGCTTTTTCACCAAGACATGTAGTTTTTTACCAAGATGGTTTAGTACTGAATAACATTCCAGTTTGTGTTGGTTTTTATGTTTGTACATATTATATGTATTTATAGGTTTATAAATTAAATATTATTATACATATTAGTGTTTATATTTTGTATTTTATATTGTTGTTTTCTCTCTACCACAATCAATTTCTTGCATCAGCAGGAACAAATGCTTAGTGGGGAACAAACACTGCAGGATACCAAGAACATGCAGGAAACACAAACACCATCACGCTGTGTTCTGTGTCCTCTAGCACCTCTCTGAAGTCCATTATCTCCTGCAGGAAGATCACATGATGTTGACATGTATGTGGAGACCCCACAGCAGTTAACAACAGTTAACAACAATAGGCTACAGCCTTTTGTTTCATTCTCTGTATGTCTCCCTCTGTCCCACTCTCTGTCTGACATTGTTTTCCCATCAGATTTTCATCTCTCCATCTTTCTTCAGCATTTTGCTACTTTGGAATGTGAGCAGAAAAATCAGCTTTCTGATCACCATATGAAGACATCATACAGCAGTTAATACCTGTCTACTAATTTTAATTGGACACCATAATTGATTACTGATGCTCTTAAACAATCTAATTTGCACATTAAGTGCAACTGGTTTTCATAAACAGCAGCTTGGACATCACTGTGAATTATGCTTCATGTCTAATTTTCAGCTGCATGTATGGTTAATCAGACAGAACCTGGGTTTCTGATGTATAATGGCACAAGTTCAATGTATTATGGTACGAACTTATCATAAGCAAAACCACACTGAATCTAATGATTTATGAGACTTAGTCTTAATTTTCTGAATTATAAAGAGGCAAAAATGTAGCCCAGTAGAAAATAACATTGCCATCTTGAAATACAATTTTCTGGAAAGTGCTCCATTTGTCTTCAGGTATTTCCCAGCTGAACGATAGCAAATCTCACCACAGACGTGGTGTTTGACTGCTGGCTCTGAGCAAAGAATTGTATGTTTTGTGCTTATATTTGTGTGGAAATGCAGTGACTTCTAATTCATC
Source organism: Ambastaia sidthimunki (assembly GCA_036877625.1). Classification (NCBI taxonomy): domain Eukaryota; kingdom Metazoa; phylum Chordata; class Actinopteri; order Cypriniformes; family Botiidae; genus Ambastaia; species Ambastaia sidthimunki. The sequence goes on along the minus strand of JAZGTK010002005.1, from coordinate 25,781 downwards.
TCCTTACAATCTGATGAAGTTTCTCAAACAGGCAGAGGAATCTCAGAGAGACGATGCTGATGTTTTTCAAGCAATACGTCATTTGAAGACAATGTATAAACATGATTCTGACTTAACTGAATTAAAAATTAATACTAGCGCGACAATCAGTCAGATGAGAAAACAAGCAAAAACAACTCATAGACCGACACTGATGGACAGACTAAAGGCATTTCTATGACTGGAAGTGGAGTGGGATCTTTGGACACAGGCCAGTGGACAGAGCCCTCATGCTTGGCCCCTCCAATATCTACAGTACACACCAGAATGTCTTAGAGACATAAGATCATGGGAAAATTGTCCGGCGAAATTTGCATTGGGAAGAACACACACACACACACACACACACACACAACCAACCAACCAACCACCCACCCACCAATATCTGTACTGATCAGATTTAATCTTAATTCTAATTTTTTCTCTTTTCCAGATCCACAATCCACTGAATCATTGTCATAACATCATTAGTTCATAGTTGAACACATTTACATTTATTCATTTGGCAGAATAGAATAAAAAAAGAAAACCTTGGGCATTTACAGATTGCAACACTGTTAAAGATCTTACAGTGTTTGAATACATAATGTGTGTGAGAGCGAGGTGTGTGCAAATCTTCATTCAGCTAATCGTTTACACTCTACCTTAAAGGTTGATGATACGTTATGGGGAACCTTCTTAGAACGTTGGCTAACTTCCTATAAATTTTCTCAAACACAAGTCACCGCTACACACACAGAATAAAACACAAGCCACTGCTAGTCTACAATACAGTACACTCTACAATACAGGAGAATTGATTTGATTTGTTAATGTGTGTGATTTAATTCTATCTACATTACAGTCAATAAATTCACAGTCATAAACTAAAGGATATCATTCAGGCAAACAGAAAAGATTTTGCCCATGTTTCCCAATGTAGAGACCAGAACTGAAGTCATGGCTCAACACTTCTAAAAGACAAGTCCACTAACTGCAGCCCAACACAGTTTTGTGTTCAGTTCAAACAAACATTTAAGAGACCTTGTAATTCTCGATTGGGAAGGAGATTCATTTGTACAGCCGATGTGATTCATCAGAAGCAGCTAACCTTGAAAGAAAGAAACACACTCTAGGTGTGGGGAAAAATAATTTGATTCATATGCGAGTTATGACTCCATCTTCAACTGATTCAAAACCATTTTTAAATTCCAAGAATGGATTGGAACGGTTTTAATAAAATGCTGACGGAACAATGGCAGCAGCCAACCGCAAGAACACTCACAGACAGTAGCGCACCAACTCCTGCGTATGTGCTTCCTCACAGGGAAGCCTTATGGATGAAGCTTAACAGAGGCAGATAGTAACACTCGGCATTTCCTCCATTACTTTTACTTGAGTAACATTTTGTAAAATATGTACTTTTAAGCATAAATTTAAAGGCGAGTACTTTTACTCAAGTATTCTTCTTTATTTCAATGCATTTGTTACTCATTTGTCTCTTGTTACTGGGGCATTTCATGTCAATTTCATAGAAATTCTCGCCTCTTCTGTTTGTCTATTCTTTAGTCTGTATGTGTTTTTTGCAACAATATCTCATTATGATAAAATAATTTAACTAAATAAAATATTAGCATTAATACATTAACAGTAATAATATAAATATTTCATTTTCAACTAGATGAAATATTTGAATTCACTGTAAGTCGTGGATGAATTCACTGTAAGATGGATGGATGGATGGATGGTTGGATGGACTGACTGACATGCACAAACAGATGAATAAATGGATAGACTGACAGACAGAACCAAATCTCTGGCTACTCATCACTTCCTTCGATTTCATACGTCTTGCAAACTGATGCTTGCATAAACTGATCAAATTTTAATGATGCAAAAGACACGCACAGGAACAGAAGCTAACAGAAGCTTTAATCAGTTTGAATACTGCTGTCCTTTTGAATTCTTCCCTCTTTCATAAAAGCACCAGGTAAAGGGTTGCCAGATGTGACCACAAAAAAACCCTTAAAAACGCAATTGTTTTAAGAATTAAGAATCAATGTTGGATTGAATTGCAACCCCAAAAATCGATTTGAGTTACATTGTGAAAACCCAAACGATGGAAATCTTCTGCCAATTAAATCACCTGAATCTACGACAGACTCAGTTGTTTACCAGCTGCCCACCAGGATTCAAAGCGACCTTCTCCATGCTGAGAGTCAAATAAAGTCCCAAAAGAAAACTGAAACCATGTTTTGGGAAAAATTGCCAAAGGTCAAGACATGACAAGCTTTAAAGAATTTTTAGAAACGTTAGAAAAACAAACAACAAACTCTGGAGATCAAATGATTCAGAGGGTTTCAACCCCCTCAACACAACAGGCTCAAATTCAGCTCAAATAATGTTTGTAGTATGAACAGCAAAAACAAATGAAATCAGAACAAGTATTTTTTCATAATTTGGGATGTCATAACATTATACAGTGTACAATACTCAGTATTAGCTTCTAAATACACTCAATATTACTCATTCAACTGAACAAAATAAGTGATGTTCACTATGTAGTGAACAGTGAATGAGACAAGCACTCCTTTAAACACATTCATTCCTTCACCACTTCCTTCAAACAGCAACTGGCCAATCAAATAACTCCATATTCTGTTCTCCAGAAGACAGACACAAACTGAAACTGAGGTCTCTTAGTAACTTGTAGCAGCTGAGAGACAGAGTAACTTCTCACAGTGAGAGAGAAAGAGAGAGACAGAGAATGAAATATAGAGATGAAGAGAGAGAGACAGAGAGCAAAATGCTGTTCTCAAATGTGTCACCTTTTAAGAAAATGTTCCTTAATTTACATATAGCAGTTTAGAGATCGTATTCATTAATCAATAATACATATAGTTCATAGTAAGATATGATTTTATCCTTTTGCAAATGGGTGAAAATCAACATGAGGCATAAATGACTAAAAGCTATAAAAGCAAAAGCCTAATGAGGCATGATTATTAAAAAGTGTTTCATCATAAATACTAATAGTCAGACTAATAAAAAAAAACACTTTTTTTGCCAGACAAATAAACAACAATGACTTTTATTTTAAAAACACGCACATAGCACAGTGAATGAATGAAGTTTTTAGAAACAGGTTTGAGTGTTTTTGCATGAGAGTTTACAGTTGCCATGATGTTGATGATGATAACTCTTGTTCTGAAATGTTTTCTGTTCTGCACTCTGAAATTCTGCACACTATAGAAATGAGATGTTTCTCTCTGGTTTGACTCATTTCATCTTGAAAAGCTTTTGCAGAGCAACTGAATTTGTCTTTAGGTCAATATTTTGCAGCTGCAATGTCTGCTGCATTTGAACAGGAAATAAATCAAGTGTATCCAGTGAGTCTGTGCTTTAGTTGGTTAAAAGAAAAATCTCTATAGAATGTTTGAAGTATCATTGCTCAGTGGTGAGACACTACAGTTTCTACAGCACATTAATAAATTGACATTTTTCAATAAAGAACTACAGAAGATAATCATTCCAGTTTAGGAGAGCGAGGTATGTGTGCTGTTCCTCTACAGCAGGTCAGTCAGACAGGCTGACACAAATCTCTCTGTGCTTCTTTATAAAACACTAATGAAGTAACTCTGAATGTTTTTATGTTTAACTCTCAACAGAAGCTTTAATACTACACAATTAACTCATTTCTCTCATTTGAATAGCACTGATTCTAAGTCACATTCAAACAGGAGTGTGTGTTTATACTGCATAAGAGCATGAGAGTACAGGCAAAGATTAGGCTGCAGTCGCAGGTAAGAAAACACTCAATCTTTATAATCATGCAATTGATCAAACACAGCAAACACATCTATGTGTAGAGCTAAAAATGAACAGAAGAACAGGAGACACAACACACATCTCCAGCACTAGAAGGACAAGCACATGTAAAAATGAGGAGGAACATCAGAAAGTGACAAAGCTCTCCTCACCCAAAATGTTCTTCTCAGCAGATAAGCAGGAAGGAAAGCACATTACTGTTGATAGATCACACAGACATTGAGTCAGTAAACCAACACCCAGAACAGTTTAAAACAAACTGGAAGACATTCACGACTGCATGGCAACTCCCTGGCAACCATCTCACAGTAACCAAGCGCTGTGGGACAAACCCTTAAGGACTGCAACATTTTTAGGACTTCGTGTGATACATCTCACACAGGCAGAAAACATCTGATTGTTTAGGCCTACACAACATGACCCATGAATCTGATTTATACAAGCCTGATCCAACCCACATTCAGAGGAGGTTTAAAAAGCTATTCAAATCAGAGCTTTATTGACAGCTGACTTGATGGAGGAATTTGCAGCTTTACTCTTAAACTACAATTTGGTGAGAACCAGACCTGTTATAAGCCTAACTATACTTGAAATAATTAAATTCATGAAAAAATGTACCCAAGTAGTAATAAAATGTGTTTGTTGTCATAACGATGAGAAGCTCTTCCATGCTCTGGCACGGTTAGCGATTACACTACATGTGAATCACGCCAGAGCCCAGCTGAACTGAACTATGCTTCGGCCCACCTAAACTAGGTGCAAAAGCAGTTATTGTTACACTTCAAAAGTTCAACAGAAGACATTCTCAAAAAGAGAGGGAGAGAGACAGGGGCATCTGTGGTGAACTTTTACATCTCATTTGTATTCATCTATATACTCTTTATACTGAAGACACACCTGATAGATCTTTACAACTGCTAAAATCTAGCAAGCCTGCTACAAATATAACAATGCCGCACATTTGATAAAAGACTTGGCTTCCATTTCAATGTCATTAAGCTGCGGGTATCTGGAAAAACAACAACTGAATTTTTGTACATGGGCCATTTTTCCATTTTGCACAAGATATTATCTTTACCGTGACACGATCAATAAAATAATAAAAAGAAAAGTAATGAACACAAGGATGTATCATAGTCTTCACAATGACTTTCTGCTCAACATACAGTCAGAACTCGTTCAATTTCTTTCTACTGCCCACTAACACAATCATTCATCTCCACACTGGTTTAGACTGGTTCAAACTGGTTAGTGAAGGATCAGCAGAAAGCAGGTGAAGCTGGTTAACCACGCAAGGCTAAATTATTAGAAATTATGTGAGGACACGAGCATACACACACTAAGACTACATGTTTTGGCAGGGTCGGGATAATATAATAATATAATTTATTATATTTATAATGCATTTCTTAAACCCAAAGAACAACAATAACATAAAAAAGGACAATCCAGCAATTACCTAAAAGCAATGTTAAATAAGTGTAAAATAGGGATGTTAAAACATTATCACGCAGAAGAAAATGTTTATATTGTTTAACAGTATGTTATGACTTATTGACAGAAATAAATTATATCAAGAGTGAGAAACCATTTGAGAGGAAATTATATTTCAGTTTCTGTCTGTAAACAATCCTGAATACCTTCTGCCACGCGCTCTGTTTGTTTGTTTTGTCTGTTCATATTCTTATTGAAATATATTTGTTGTGTTTTTCTCATTTGTTGTAAGTTCACTTACACGAACTGCTGGTGCTGTTAAAGAAGTGTTTACTTACTGATGTGCTGTCTCGCTCGCAAACGTCATGAATCACTGGGTTCAATGACAGCTGTGACTCTGACCAGCAGGTCCTGCTAAAATTCGTCTAATAAACAGATTTTTATTGTGAGATCAGAATTAAAATGATGAATAAAAACCGATCACACACTTATAATTACAGCTGGATCAGATGCTGCGTTCAAACACGCCGGAAATGAACGCGCGCGCGCTGAAGAGTGTGGAGCAGGGCGCTGAAAATTGCTTTCAGTCTGCAAAAACATTATAACCTCCCAAATTCAATAACCAAATATTCATGAAAAAGAATCAAAATTATTGTGTGTATTCACTTGATTTGGACTTTTTTTAAAGCGTGGATATTTAAAGAATAGTGGATTCTGGGTTGTGCTGTTTGTGAGGGTCAGATAGAGAGTCATGCTTATTGTTATAATTATTATTACTTACAGGAGCAAACCCAAACACAATCTAGGGAATAATCACATTATTTTGCGATTAAAACCAAATAATAGTATTAAATTTGATACGTTCATGTCGCATGACTGACTCCTGCTGGCCATGAAGGAAAATCGCTCTGATTTTGTCTTCCTCACGCTTCATTCACATTTTTTGTACTCAGTGGGCTTGAGAAACGAAGATGTTCTGTAAGTAGCTTTAAACAATGAAGAAAACTAATTAATTAATGTGTCTGAAATACCACCACAGTGCATGTGGTCGTCTGCCGCAGCAGTGAAGTTCTGCCATGATGCTCAACTTGGCTTGTGTCTGTAAACTAAAGGCTCTTCTTACAGTACAGCCTGATACAAATGAAAGGCAGTGAAACCCTCCTATAGTCTGTGTTCTCTATACTTTATCTTATTTTTATGTTGCTGTATTTCCATCATATGTGTTGTTTGTCTATGGTAAGTATGTAAGTATGTGATTGTGCCACTCTGTCTTTGAGTCAGAGTCCTGCTGCAAGCTCTTTATTTGTCATATATCTTTAGTGTATATATGACAAATAAAGGTACCTGACCTGACAACAGGTTTGATATAAGGATGTGATTACCATTCAATCTATACCACTTATCACTATTGGGGTTGCGGGGAGTGCTTGAGTTTGTCCAGATATCGCAGGCCAAGCTGGAAACACCTGGACAAATACATTCAGTTATATCAATTATTTGTTGTCTTTACAGATACTTTACCATTACATGTTCAAATGTTCAGCTTTAAACATTTATGTTTTTCTTATGAAAATAAAGTAGGGAATTAAATGAATTGCATAAATAAATTAATTTCATGGTCACCATGACACATTCTCCTGGTTATTATCTGGGCTTCAGTGGTTTGTAATAATTCATCAAAGAGTTCTGAGGCACTAAATGTTTATGTGTCTGATTTCATATGATGTTTCATCTTCAGCTGTGACAGCCAGAGATAACTGTCACAGATGATAAATTGTAAAGCCGTTTGATTTTTTCATCTTAATTGACTTTATAACAACCCACAACAATTTGACATGAGTGAATAATGTAAAACTCAACAGGCAGAACTTTTCATGGTTTATGATACATACACTCTTGAAAATAAATAAGCAGTACTACTGAACTCTTTTAAATAACACTTATATGTTATTTAAATTAATTGTGAGTGTAAATAAGAACAAAACAAGATAATTATTTTGATTTGGCTGTGTAAAGATGCCTCTGTTTTGACTCTTGCTTGGTCTGTTTGTGCACCACATGCTGCGTGCTGAATCTCTTGTTAAGTCAGGCAACAAAGAGTACATAGCAGCCAAGTACAAACTAAGGAAGCTAAAAATACAGAGAGAAAATCAAGAGTTTCTCTACTGTTGATGTTAGGTGGATGTGGCAAGGCTTGCAACACATCACAGACAATAGGAGCACCCGATGTAGCCAGCTCCACTACCACCCTGCCTGAACAGCTAAACCAATTTTATGCCCATTTTATGACCACCAGCAGCCGTAAATGGTTACAGCTAGGACTGAACTCTACACTCTGTGACTGGCTGTTAGATTTCCTCACTGGCAGGCCACAGTCTGTCCGAATTGGAAAGTCAATCTTGAATCGAACAGCATTGTGATGAATACTGGCACCCCAAAAGGCTGTGCTCTTAGCTAGATGCTGTTTGCTGAAGAAATTCCCTGTCAACACTACAGTTGTGGATTTTACAACATACACCATACAGGAGCAAGGTAGTGAGTCTAGTGACCAAGGAGATGGTCGCTGAAATGAAGGAGAGAACTCATTGGCCACTGATCATCCAAGGGCTTGAGGTGGAGTGTTTTAAATTCATAGTTGTCATCAGTAATGCCCTTACTTGGTCACATAACAGAATGGACAGTGTGGACAGTGTCTATGCAGCAGCCATCAGAATGTTAAATGGGTTAAACATGCATTGAGCCTGTTATCATTCTGAACTACCTCAACACAGACCTCTCACTTTATTGTCATCTTATACATTTATTCCATATTGCAGTCAATGCCCATATGCAATTTGCACTGACACTGCACAACTATGCTGAATTAAATTGCACTACTATATATTGCACTGTTTGTGTATTTGTAATTTTTATGTTTCTTTCTTCTCTATTCCTATAACGGCACTCACAGTAGAAAGCACAGTATGAATTTCATTGTACAATTTCAATTATGCACATAACAATAATGACTTCATCTCTCATCTCTCAAAAGGTCCCAAACTACCAAATATTGTGGCTGTAGATAAAACTGTACATCGCTGTATAGGCCACATTATGTAGTCTGAAATCACTTATGCAATATTTAAATATTTGTGTTAACAAACATAAATCTAGGTGTGATCATCAAAAGGTCTCTGTTGTAGAACAACACGCAGGTTTTAAACGCTCCGCGGTCGTTGTACAGTTGCTGAGAAATCCGACAGGAAGCGCGACGTGGATTTGCGCATGCGTACTGCAAGCCTAAACAAAGTCTTCGAGGCTGAAGAACTTTTGTCACGTTACTTTGATTCATTTATTGTATAATTTACTGTATGACACTGATGAAGTCTCGCGTGTCTTGTGTCGCGTTTTAGCAAAATTTTGTGGACTTTGGGATGAGCTTTGGTCCATAAACTTGCTGCTGTGAGTTTGGGTTTCGGGTTCGGGATGAGTTTGGCTCCAGTAAGCCCACTGCTGTGGTTCCGGGTGTGTGATGAGGGGGATCTGGAGAGCGCGCGGCGGGTTCTGGACGATCCGGGCGGATTCGGTCATGTGGACGGAACCGATGAGGAGGGAAACACGGCGCTCATGTTCGCTTCAGCCGGAGGACACGAGCAGCTGGTTCGGTTCTTACTGAGGAAAGGCGCTTCAGTGGACAGACGGAACCATTACGGCTGGACTCCACTAATGCAGGCGGCCAGGTTCAAATTTACATTATTTATTATATTTGCATAACATATATGTATAACCTTTTTAACATTTTATAAATACTATATGTTGGCTTATGTTTTTATACAAACACCCTACACTTAGTATGCATTTATGATCGAATTCACCAAAATGGTTAGTGTAGATTTAAAAAAAAAAAATGAAATCACAGCTTTGTGTAACTGGACTTTTGACCTAAAACCCTACAGCTGTTGTGACAACTAGTCCCTAATAGAAACATTTATCAGTTTTACATACGCAGCTGCTGAAATCTGCATGTTTAATTCTTTATTAATGTTCTTATACGAAGTCATTGGCAGAAACATGCTTTACGGTATAGGTCATAAGTTCAACGCACATAATTATAAAAAAATGTACAGATTACTTAAATGTGTAAATGTATGTAGAGTGCTCCTTGTATTAAATAACATGAAAATTCGTCACCAAATACAGTGTAAAATAAGAAACTCATTCAGGGCTTTTGATCTGGAACCCAATGATGTTTCTCTGGTGTGCAGGTTTGGGCATCTAAATGTGGCTCATATCTTGCTGGAGAACGGTGCTGAGATCAATGCAAGGAACAGGATGGGGGCCAGCGTGCTTGCAATGGCCGCTCGTGGTGGTCACTCTCACGTGACCAAACTGCTCCTGGAGAACAGTGCCTTCGTTGATGACTTTGATCACCTGTCTGTGGCTGAAGGCAATGCAAGCGGGAATAACAATGTCCGCAGCGACAACGGGAAGACCTTTCTAGAGATCACGTCGCTATTGGCTGCTGCTCAGCACGGACATGAAGCCGTTGTTCGACTGCTTTTGGAATGGGGTGCAGACGTGAACTTCACGCAGAAGACTACGGGCTGGAGTGTGCTGATGCTTGCGGCGGCTGGTGGGAGGGTGAATGTAGTCCAGCAGCTGTTGGAGCGAGGAACAGATGCGGATCATCTTAATGTTCTGGGAAAGACGGCGTTTGAGGTGGCGCTTCAACTTCAACATAAAGAGGTGAAGAACTACCTGGACTCCTTCACCACCGTACGGCCACAGCCAGGTAAAAACACCTAAACATCACCCCTTGAACCGGGCAGGGCATGTGTGTTTTATGTACATTTGTACATTGTACGTAATGGTTAGGAACAGGCAGAAACGGTGTGAAATCCATGTATTTTATCTGCTGCCTACAGTTGTTATTAGTGTTAAAGCTCTTTGTTTGTGTGACTGTTACCTGCTGTTTGAAAATCTGCTTAAAGATTTATCTATGACCATGTTACTGTTTTTTGTAGTGTCAATGCTAACAGTAACAGGTTGGTAACAGTCCTGTAGACATCCAGCGCCATAAGACAAGTGTGACTTTTAAGGAAAATAATCTTAATGGGGTCAAAATGTTGGAAATCTCAGTTGAAGTATTATTAGGAGGATCTGTTTTGTTCTTTTTTTTTTCCCATAAAAATTCTTCATTTTGTTTCCTCAATACTGGACAGACGATGAGAAGAAACGTCCAGATGTCTTTAGTGCACTGAAGTTAGGTGAGTTGAGAAATGGCAGAGCTTCACTGAATGAAGCTTCCAGAAGCTTTACTCAGCGGCACATGTGCGGTCTGCAGGAAATGCGCAGCTGGTGAAGGAGATCGTCGAGGAGGATGTGTTGCAGGTGAATGTGTGTAATGCAGATGGCGCGTCTCCTCTGATGATGGCAGCGGTCAGCGGGCAACTGGAGGTCGTGCAGCTGCTGGTGGAGAAGCGCGCTGACGTAGACAAACAGGACTCAGTCCACGGCTGGACGGCGCTCATGCAGGCCACATATCATGGGTGTGTGAGCGAGTGTGAGTTTAAGGGTGCGCGTGTGTGAGTTTTAAAACATGAATGTGTGAGTTTAAGAACATGAGTGTGTAAGCGAGTGTGAATTTAGGAGCGTGGTTGTGTGAGTTTAGGAGCGAGTGTGAGTTTTAGAACATGAGTGTGTAAGCGAGTGTGAATTTAGAAGCGTGGTTGTGTGAGTTTAGGAGCGAGTGTGAGTTTTAGAACATGAGTGTGTCAGCGAGTGTGAGTTTAAGAGCGCGGGTGTGTGAGCGCGTGTGTGAGTTTTAAAACATGAATGTGTGAGTTTAAGAACATGAGTGTGTCAGCGAGTGTGAGTTTAAGAGCGCGGGTGTGTGAGCGCGTGTGTGAGTTTTAAAACATGAATGTGTGAGTTTWAGAACATGAGTGTGTGAGCGAGTATGAGTTTTAAAGCACAGGTGTGTGAGCGTGTGTGAGTTTAAGAGAGTGATAGTGAGTTGCAATGTTTGTGCTGTTTGTGTCATTCATAAGAAATAAAGAGGTGGTGAAGTTTCTTCTGAATCAGGGTGCTGATGTGAATTTGAAGGCTAAGAACGGATACACGGCCTTTGACCTCGTCATGCTTCTGAACGACCCCGGTTAGCACATCTAGTGTTCACTTTAATTCAAAACAAATTCACTAATTAATTAACATAGAGGATATTTTATTCAAAAATAAATTTCTGTTTGTTTGTCAGACACTGAGCTGGTGCGGCTGTTGGCGTCTGTGTGCATGCAGGTGGACAAAGACAAGACTAAACACAGAGGAAAAGCAACTTTAAAGAGACGGCCATCTGTAAATGTTCCTCTTCCAGCTGATGATAAGGGAGGCTTAAAGGTTTCTGACCAATTTAATTAAGTCTGACATAGTGAGTTTAGGGTCTCTAGTGTTCAGTGTCTCTAATGACTACTGGTCGTTTCACTGTGTTTATTTTCACAGTCCTGGTGGAATCGCATGTCCAATCGCTTCCGCAGGCTGAAACTGACGCACACCCTGAGACATGGACTCTCCACCAATCGGCTTGCTCCTTTCCCTGATGATCCTGAGGTCCCTCTAGATGCCACCATGAAAGCAGAGTGCAGCAGTAGCGCTGAACCCGACAGAGCTGTTCTGCCCCCTAGTGGAGCTCCTGATGGTAACATCAGCACCGCGTGGACGTCCAAGAGCAAAGACTGCAGTATGTGGAGGATTATTGGCCGATTATTCATTTTACTTGAGTCTATAAAGGGCAGATTTTGAATGCGTATGGCTGTTGTGCATTTAAAATCATTAACTTTTTTAGTGCTAATTCTGTTACTATTAGTATTAGTTTATTAGTTTATTTGTTATTTGTTTGATTCTGTACTGACTGTACTTGGACATTTTTTTCAACATCAGTGTAAAATAAAAGCAGTTATTTTAAATACATTAAAATGTGTTTGCTGATAATAAAGCTGGTAATTCATGTTGTAAAGATATAATGTGTTTTGTCTGTAGGTTTGAACAGAGCAAGAAGCGGAGGAGATGATATCCTCATCACAACAATGGTACATTTATGTTTAATTTCAGCCTTTAAAAACAAATCCTAAATATGTGCATTTCCAAAATGACTTGTGGTCTGTCAGCTCCGAAACGGAGCACCATTTGCTCGACTGCCTAGTGAGAAGCTGAAAGCTGTAATCCCGCCCTTTCTGCCTCCATCAAACTTTGAGCCATGGAACTCTGAGCATTCTGAAGTGTTGAAGGAGAACCGCAGTGGACACATGCCACAGAGACCCGGCAGAACCAGCTGTGCCAACTCCGATATAGTGAGTCACACGGACAGATACTGCAAACAGTTTATTATCTAGAGCGGCATTACAAAATATTAATCAGATTCAAAGACATGATCTATGTTATATATTAAAGCTGCAAATCTGTTACTGAGCAGGTGCATAAGAGATCAATGTTCAAAATGCTCTCCTTACCTTACCCTGATTCGCAACTCTGATATTATACTGTTTAAATGGAAATGTTGTGACTTCTTAAGATGGTGAAATACTTCCCGTGTGTGTATTGTATGTGTGCAGACGTCCATCAGTCGAGTGGTTAGCAGGTCCATCAAGTTTCCCAGCATCACTAAAGGCCCCTCCCCTTCTAACTCGGGCAATTATAACACTGCCCACTCCTCGGGCGGTTCCAATGGAGTGGGAGGAGTCAACAGGCACACCTCAGACTCCCACAATCGCTCAGGTGCCACCTACACACATACGGATGCTGTATCTGCCTGATATTATTAACACAGAGCAAACATACTGCACAACATTTACATACACAAAATTGACCTCAGCTGTATGGACACGGAACCACAGAGACATTTCTCAAAATATCTTCTGTATTCTACAGAGGAAAAAAGTAACGCAGGTTTAGAATTACATGAGGGTGGGTAAATGATGGAAAAAAAATTATTTTGGGGTGAAATATTCCATTACGTTTTCAGATGAATGGATTGCATTTGTATGTTGTTGTCTGTAGGGGGCAGCGGTACAGATAGTGTACTGTCTCAGATAGTAGCTCAGAGGAAAAGAGCAGCGGGTCTGTTAGACAGCAAAACACCTGCTGCAGAGACACCCGGTGCTGTGCCAACACCCCTGCCCACGGTTCCCGACACCCGCCTACCTGACACCAGCTTGCCTGACAGCCACAGTGATGCCCACTCCAAACGGGTAACCAGCATTGATCTGCAGATCTGTGCATGAGTGTGCGTATGATATTGATATTATTCAATGTCAACTCAAAGAGAGGTCCCGGCTCAGATTTTTGTTTTTGTAAATATTTTATTTTAAATTTATTTCAGAAGCAAGACCAAAATAAATAGCGATCAAAATGTTCAAATGTTAAATGCAGTTGATGAATAGTTACTGAGTAATTTACTAATTTGTAGAGGGGATCAAAATGACAATTTTCATGTGAAATTTGGAGCCATATTAGAGGGGGTGAAAAATAATTTGAGAAATATGGCAGCATCATTATCATCATCAGGCCATATATGGTTCAGTCCCAGAGATATTGGTATCAAAATGTACCTCCATGAGTAAACTTTTCACATTTTCAGTCATCAAAAACCAAATGTGTGCCAATTAGCCAAAATCTGGTACTGCATTTCTTTTACAGAGCAATGTCTAAAAAACAAATAATGTTGAAACTAGATTTTTTTCTTCTATAACAATAACTTCATTTAACAAAACCTTACTGTCTTTTTGGCACTGTTCAAATTGTCAACTTGAGCACATTAACTTGCTCTTAAAAGTTCATTCATAGGATTCTATATTTGTATGAATTTCAGGAAAATTTGGCTTAAGAGATGTTGTTAATTATAGCCTGAGCACAAATGGTCTGAGGCCCCTATTGGAACAGCTCCATTTGTTATTATCTCTGAAATGAATTGCATTTTTGAGGACCTGAACATGCTCAAAAATAATGAAAGGTTGCACACGTGCAAGAAGTGGCAAATTTACTTTTGACATAGGTTTTTATAATTAAGCGTGGCAAAATGTCTCTAGTGCCACCTACAAATTTTCAATGAAGCATCCCTTGGGCTAAGTTGAAATTTGGTAGGCTAATGTAATAATCAACAGCTACTAAAAGTCTTTTACAGCAAAAAATAAACCCAATGGTAGGTCAGGGAGTTTCAATGTTATTTGAATTTTGCCGTTTTTTCTATTTCCAGGCATGATACAACACCTATATAATACAGAATTTAGATTACTAGCCCTAATTTTTAACCCAATGTCACAACATAATTTATGGTAGGCTAAACTGGAAACCAATCTCTCTACCATTCTCTCCTAATCTAGTTAATTATTTGTTAATAGAAACAAATGTCTTATAAAATTTTGGAGACATTTTCAACCTTTATAAGGGCAATTTTTATAATTATTATAATGTGTATTATAATGTGTACAGTTGTTAAACGTGTTGTCTTTTATGTCAAGTACTTAAATTTAAAATATTCAACCAAACAGAATAATGTTATACTATAGGCTGTAACCAATAAAAAGTTAACAACATAAGCCATCTTTACACTATAGGAGCTGTATCTAATTTTTTGGTATTTGTTTATTTGCACATTTGACTATTTGAAATGTGACTTGTTGATTGAAATTGAAAAATTCGAATGCATAGAACAGTAAGAATACTATTTATAAACGCTTCTCAGCTTGTTTTGTCTGTGTAGCCTGTAAGAATTTTGCACTTTTAAATGTATTCTAGTAACTGACATTAATAGTCATGAGAACAATATCACGGGCAATAATCAGTAACAATGATTTATAATGATGATTTATGTGATTTATGTAACATCTGATACGCTGCTTTAACCCACCACTCTTTGAAAAGTTTGATTGAAATTTTATTTAATGCTAATCAAATGCATAAATGAATTTACGTAGTAATAGCATAAAGTTGTAAGATTAATGTTATTGAAATGCACAGTAATACAAATGTAAATTATTAAAGACAGTTTAAGGCTCATGTTTATCGTTTTCATTTACACAGAATCAAAGTAGCATCAGAAATGTTTTTAAAGGGTGGTGGGTTAAAGCAGCGTTTAATGTTTATTTAAAGCTATTCAACTGTCAGGAAAGCTAATCCCAATGCTAAACTTAAACTTACTTCGGATGTGATGTTATCTTATTCATCTGAATCTTGTGACCAATGTATTCTGATTTAAACAGCACCATACTGCCACCAAACATCAAAATAAAGTTATTTCTATGGTGAAATTAGATGCCAATCAGCATCAAAGTGCCAGTAGCACTTTAGCAAGTCTAGTGCTTTGACAATGGCTAGGGACAATTTTGTATATTCCCTATTCATTTGAAATCATAATATTAAAAATGAAAACTAAAAATATTTTACAACCATTTCTATTTTGTTTTAATTAGATTTGAAACAATGCATAATCGTTTTAGTTTATTAGAAAATGTTAGTTTTAGTTGGTCTTGCTTTTTTATAAATATTTACCAAATCAAAAATCTGAGCCGGTGATCTCTTCTTGAGTTGACACGGAATGATCCAGTATCACACACACAAATACAGTTAAAGAATAATGCAACCCTAACCCTAGAATATCAAGTTTGGTAAAGTTTCCAAAATTTGGGTAATTTGAAATGGAATGACCCTATTTTTTTAGCTGTATGTATGGGTGTGTGCCTTTCAGAAACTGGACTTCAATCAGAAAAGGTCTCAATCAGGAAATTCTTCCACTTCTAAGAGCACTTCACCCACACTGACACCCTCTCCGTCACCCACCCCCAAACCCCCTACAGCTGACTCGCTCTCATCTGCCTCCACTCAGCCCAGATCTAAGAGCAGTGGGGGATCCAGCAGTGGAACCATCACAGACGAGGGTCAGACACTCACAGCTACTGACCCCCAAACACACTGACAGTCTGACAATCTTCTTTTTGATTGAGACTTCTTATGGTGTTTATACTTTAAATTATGCTAGACTATCCATAAAAACATTTAGTGTGATTTGATGATATAAATTGTAATTTGATACATAAAAACATTTAACATTTTTTATATATAAAAATACATGGCACACATTTCTGATAAACACATGATGTTTCCATTTTTCTCATTGAAGATGATAGTGCTGTACATTCACACAAACACACAGTAAATGTATCTGCTGTTTTCTACACAGATGAGTTATCAGGAATTCTGAGGAAACTTTCTCTGGAGAAATATCAGCCCATCTTTGAGGAGCAGGAGGTTTGTTCATTTATCGTCTGTTTACTGAGAGCTGTCACACTCTTTACTGTTCTGTCTGTCAGAACTGTTGGTTATTAAGCTGTGGTGCTCATGTGGGTAGTACACATTTGAATTCCACTTTTACATTTCATAATTCTGTCCTCTTAGCTCCCACCCAGAACTGTCATCTGTCTTTCCTCTTGTTTCCATAAGTATTCCAAGTATATTCCAAGTATAGAAATACTTGTCTCTGTTTCGATGTATGCTGCAGTAATATTTTTAGACAGACTACAAGAAAGAGCACAGACTAATCACAGATAGTGTGTGTTGGTGAAGTACAGTCAAAGATGTTTTGATGGTAGGTGGACATGGAGGCGTTTTTGACTCTGACTGATGGAGATTTGAAAGAACTGGGAATTAAAACAGACGGACCACGACAGCAGATCCTGGCAGCAATATCTGAGCTAAATGCTGGGAAAGTAAGTTTTTAACTGCTGAGCGTCTGTATTATATCTCAGATGAACTCTCCTTTTATAAAACACTCTCATGACAGGGGAGAGAACGACAGATCCTGCAAGAAACCATCCATAACTTTCAGTCTTCATTTGGCAGCAGTGCGAGTAACCCTCGACCGGCCAGTTATCCTCACTGTGAGTCTCACATCTCTACACTGCTGCTGGAAAACTCTACATTCATCACTCATTTTTTTGCCTATTTGTTAATGTAATGATTTCATATTGTCCTCACATTCAGTGACCTCAGAATGATGGTAGTAATTGAAAATTTTTACATTCCCTAAACTTTATTAATGGTGTGAAACTCATAATCCAGATGATTGACCTCCTGTGTGTAATGTTTGAATCTGATAAACTTTTGTGCTGCATGTTGTGTTCAGCACCGACAGGTTGGAGCTCACATCAGCTGCAGACAGCTAACAGGAGGTAACACACACGTGTGCAGCTGCAGAACACGTGCATTCATGTGAGACATTCATGGCAAAAAACAGTAAAACCTCAACACTGTTGATGAACCCGCAACAATGTCTGCGGTGAGTAGATTTTGTAAAACACTTGTCATGCACCAGGGGGCGACACAACATCACAAGACTCGTGTCATTTCAGGCTATGAACGTTTGTGTAATCTGGGTGGTGAATGTAGTTGACGGAAATCAAATTGAGGACAACTAAACGTGAAACATCAATAATTTTGAAAGTTGAATGTAAGAATGTGAAAGGACCATCATACTGTTTAAAGAGCAGAATAATACCACACTGATGAACTCAGATCCAGGGACAGACTGACATAAACCCTTCATTTGCTGGTTCTGTTCTTTCATGATCTCTTCTCTAGTATAGTTATGTGCGTAATGTACAATTGTCATTATTTGATTATTTTGTATTAATGAAGAGTGTTAAAACAGTAATATCCTGCTTTAGTTTTGGTCTTTCAGTGTTGTGAATATATTCAAATGTCTCCCAGTAAAACAAAAGTTTGTTACCATTAATCTTTTCTTATTAAATGTATAGTAAAACCGTGCACACAGTTAACTGAAAGAAATTGAATTTTGAAGAACCTGTTTACACCTGTTGTTAAGATCTAAATTGTGATGTGAACTCTGAAGTGTGTCGCTCTAAATGCAGGTGTGAATGGAGTCCAAAACATTTAGTGATCAGATCAATCAAAGCACATTTATTTAGACTCAAACATGTATCCGACCGCATCATATTTGTTCTGTTAAAGGTATGTCCCAGAGTCAAGGACCCCCTTTAGCCTGTGTACTAAATTGAGCACGTAAACTGTGTGGATTATATGTCTTAAAACTATAATAATACACATAACCAAGACTTAACAAACTATTTACCCGACACCAGAACATTTCACCCACTATTGACTATTATTGAACATTTCAATGTAGATGGTCTTACGCTGCTAGATGTCCACTAGATGTTGGATTTGCTGCATCGGAGCAGCAATGAGTTTAGACACTGATGCTAGATGATGGAATCTGGATCTCATCCCACCAGACTCTTGAAAGTAAATAAATTCTTGAAAGTAAAGGATGCTCAGACAAGAGAGTTTAAAGCACACAATTTCATTGTATGCAAAAGCTTTACGATTTGACTGTACAAAAACGAAGAAGCCTGTTGATTTGGTGGGGTGTTCACACACTTTGCAGTGCATGCAGTGTACAGTACATGACCATTATATCAATAACATTCAGTTTAGTGCTTTTGCTAGACTCTAGATTCAGTCTAAACTGACTGTCTTTTTTATTTGTGTTACTATAGAGTTGACTGAGTAACTGTATTAAACTGACAAGTGTGTCTTCCTGTGAGAAACCTCATTTTCCTGTGAGATGAAGTTATGATGAATTACAAAACAGTAAAATGCAAACCACAAGGACAATTAACAGCCCTTTGTTTTCGGGATTGTTGTAATGTATTGAGAACATTCATCACTGACAACAAAATTATTTTCTATCACTTATTAATTTAAAGAGTCACTTTTATTCGCTCTTAGAATTAATGAATAAAATGTCACTGTAATTTATCTATAAATGTACATTAGGAAAGGCACTCAGATATATCCAGTATTATTAAACGTGATTAATGAAACAGGATATAGCAATTCTGTGCCAGTTATAAGAGTAGAACAGTGTGAAAAGTACATTGCGATAAAAGTGAAATAACATTTTTTGGGGGTAATACTTTGGATAAAAGCATCTGCCAAATGCCTAAATGTAAAAAATATTTTGCACAGGGCCACATATTCTACAAAAGTAGCAGTTTTGAGTATTGAAGCTCAACCCAGACATTATCTGACAGAAAATCTGTAGTGTGTTTGCATCTTTTTCAGCCTCCTGTGTATCGCCTTAAGTTTGTGCTTTCTAAATGTGATGATAACTGACTCGGTTCAACACATTAATTCCACACAATCTGCTGTGCAGAGCAGAGCTGAATGTGAATTTATTTCCAGCCCACTTAACCTGCTGAATGTTCGCACGTGTGATTTTGTGTCTCCGCTGTATTTGTGCTCCTTCATTGTGCCTAGTGAGGATAAGCAGATCCTGCGTTTTATTCCTACCAACACATCACAGAAGACAACGAGTTCTGAGAGTAAAACAATCGACGGTGTTTAAAGTACAGAGTGAAAATCTACAGACTATCTGTGGGTAGAGTTTAATGTGATGTTCATGTTTTTGGTTGTTTATTTACCGATGAGATTGTTTCCTCCAATTAACGCGTCTCTTATCACTCTAAAAGTGTTTCTTTGGGTTCGGGTTGTGTGTAAAGGTGTTTTAAGTTGTGTCATTGATCGTGCTGCGCATTTGTAAAATTTGCACAGATCGGATTGTGTGTCACTACAGTGCGGGATTATGGGAGATTAAACGGGTAGATCCTCTAGAGACTTCGGGTGGGACTCAACCTGAAACATGGAGTGATTCCCACCGGAGCGTCACGGGCAAGTACGCGCACACGCGCGCACACACCTTATGAAACACTTTTAGAACTTGCGATGATTTTCAGGCTAAAATAATAAACCCTAAAATGAAACAGCACTGCTGACATTAGACAAAGAGTCACGCGTGGAAAGTCATTCATCTTCACCTCGTTGGTTTTGAAGTTGTTACTAACGTTTCTCAGTCATAGAGAAAGAGCACGTGATACATTAAAGTTTCACATTTAAATGACTTTTTAATTTTATTAACAGAGTGACAGAGACGACGAAACAACTTCGTATGATGTTTAAATAAAGCGATATGTTTAAATATCGATTTAAATATTAATTTAAAGTTCATGAAGAAATACTCATAATAAATATTTTAGCACGCTTTCGTCCTTTAAACAAACGATGAACAAACTTTCGTCGCGTTTAAATTTATTTTCATCTTATGTTTTTATTACTTACACCGAAACGTTAAATAATAAAACATTTTATTTCGTTAAAATCCAACAGACCGACCACGAGCAACATCACTGAGCGCGCGCGCGCGTGCGTGTTTCAGAATCGCGTGCGAAGAGTCCGGCGTCTCATTCTGTGGAATCCGCCACCTGAAACAGTATAAAACACACACAGACACACACCAGTGATCACAACACACTGACACTGAACATCCCAGTGAGACTCTGCTGCAGGACGTCTGATGATTACACAACAGGTACTGTCACATCGATTTATTAAGACTGTAACGTCAGAAC
Source organism: Ambastaia sidthimunki (assembly GCA_036877625.1). Classification (NCBI taxonomy): domain Eukaryota; kingdom Metazoa; phylum Chordata; class Actinopteri; order Cypriniformes; family Botiidae; genus Ambastaia; species Ambastaia sidthimunki. Next base: position 5,046 of record JAZGTK010002005.1, on the reverse strand, counting down.
TGAGTGCATGTTTCATTCATTCATTCATTGAATTTACAGGTCGTAAGTTGTAATGAGTTATTAATTGACCTCAAACTCGTTTGTATATCTAAACTGACTTTAAGCTACAAAGACTGTTGTAATTTGAAATAAACTCGTGTGTTTCAGAGCATCTGATATTGAATATGATTCCACCTGGAGATTGTTTGTACGCTGGGAGGAAGAGGAGGAAACCCATCCAAAAACAGTTAAGATCATCACTCATATAATAATCAAGAGCAACTGAAGCAATTGAAAACTCCGTTTTAATTAGTTATTAAGGTAACGTCATATTATAAATTCTGATTATTAAATATACCCATTTTATTATTTTAAATATTTTTCAAACGTCAGTAATAATAATAATAATAATAAAAGAACAACAACAACAAAATCAGTAACGCAAGACATAAACTTTTATGACAATAATGATCAGCATGATTTAAATGCATAAATGTAACAGGAAATCAGAAGTTTTCTTTCCATATTTACAAATCAAATATTTCTTTATTTCCCACTTACAGTTATTAAACCTTTTTAAATAATGGCGTTTGGTTGTGCATGAGAGCAGTTGCTTTATGATTGACTCCAGTTCATTCAGTCATGTTACATATGTAAACATAGACCTTTAAACAGTTGTACACTTACAAAAAATGATTTAAAAAATGTCCTCTTATGACTTTATCAAAATAGCCCACAAATGGAATAAATATGTGTAATTTATTTACAGCTGCTTTTATAGATTCATAGTCATAAAGTTAAGATTTACTAAACTAAACAAATCTAAAATGTTCAGAGCTACTTAACTAGTCTGGGTTGATGTGTCTTTGAAATTGAAACTCATACTCGCAGTTCTGTCCAAAACTGATACCAGATCTTGCTTTAGTTTGAAATATTGGCATGTGGTTTGTCTTGAAAATTAAAAATATTTCAATACTCAGATATTAAATCATTATTAAATCAGACAATATCAAATTATTCTCAAAGTTACTTTCTTTGTAAAGTTGTTTTCTTTTCGTAATTCTATTCTGCATTGTCCAACAGAAAACCGGCACCAGTGACAGAGAAATCAAATCCATCAAAACGACATCGTGACCGTCTAAATACCGAGCTGGACCGTCTGGCGAGCCTGTTGCCTTTTTCACCAGAGATCATCTCCAAACTGGACAAACTGTCTGTCCTCCGTCTGAGTGTCAGTTACCTGCGGGTCAGAAGCTTCTTCAGTGGTAAGAGAGACCTTTACACACACCAGTGCATTTATTTCTAAAGATTGTGCTTCAGATATGGTTAGATTATTAGTTTGGTCTCATCTAACTACTACAGTAAGCTTTCCTGACGATGAAAGCATTCAAGGAGTAATCTTATCTAGGCACAGTTAGTCATCTTTGCTTTAAGGAGCCTGTGGCTTCACTTTAGATCATGAGGAAAATGTTTTCCAGGGGTTCAGCTGACATGCGTTTAAACTGCATTGTTAGATAAGCATAAACAATAAAGTCAGTGAGCAAATCTGCTTTACTCTTCAGAACAAACATCTAGTCCTGGTTTAGTTATGGAGGTGGAGAATGCAGTGGTGAGCGGTATAACAGTGCTATTCATAAATAGCATTTACATTCTATGAATTCTTCCTGTTGACTAGTGGTCATAACACTCACGTTTGAGCATTTTGCAGCAGTTGTGATAGCCTTTAACAGCATAAATTGTTCCAGAGCCTTAAATATTCAACATCATCAGTAACCTTCTCTAGCCGATTACAAATATTAAACATCTTGACAGGAAGTGACAGGAAGTCACTTGCCATAATGGCATAATGAAGAAAAACATGGATATCAATGATAGATTAGTTTATAAACCATTGAATGTCATTTAAGGAGTTTAGGGTTAGAGATTATCTGGGAATTGGTAGAAACAGGCCCTTGAACCGAATGCTGTTATGCTAGATCTCACATTGTGTGTGTGTGTTTCAGTGTCTTTGCTGATTCTGTGCTGGTGTTCAGTAGATTCTGGTGTTTTGACTGTATTTGTTCATGAGATGCTAGAGTAAGTGTGTGTGTGTGTCTCAGTGTTGTGGTGCAGATACACACACGCACATAGACGTTAAAAGCTTTGAGGATATCTCACAGACACAATTGTTGTCATAGCAGGATATTTCTGAATATCCTCACATCATACAATTGACATTTTCAGTTTTAAAGTGAAATATACATTTTGCTGATATATGAATTCATGCTGATTTGTTTTTCATTCATACATCAAAAACCTTTTGATGTATGATTTATGCTTAAATGAAATACATGTTGTAGGCATATTTAAATTATACTTTACATTGAAAAGGAAAATCAATATTTATAAAAATCTCAATACTGTTTAAAATTAATACAGGATCATGCAGCGCTAGATACAGGAAATGATCAAATATAGTTTTATTTCATATATTCATTTTATTGTTTAATATTGTTCTCTATAACTGTCATACTTCCGTTTGTCATTTTGGTGACTTTTGTCAGTTGTGGGAAATGGAGGCGGAACTGCTGTGGTTTCGCTCCATGCTGTAAAAGCTTCATCCTCATCAGATATGCATGTTGGGAGCAGATCACAGCTGTGCTGACGTGTGTGATGTCTCTGAGCACAAACAGGTTCCTGTGGCTGCTTTTCTTCCTTCTTCAGCTTCTGATTTAGGCAGAGAAGAGAGATCTTCATCTTGCTGAAGTTGTTTCATCTCATGACTAAGTCCTCTAGAATATCTTTATTTGGGATGAAATGGCCTTTAAAAGAACATGAAGTATAACATGATAACAAAATTACAATAGAGAGTCATTAGTTTCATAAGGAGAGCTCGTAATGTAAAGAGAGCAGACACACACACTTTATGTGGTGTCTGACTACTGTGTGTTTGCAAGAAAATGTCATTAACCTAGTATAAAAAAAGTGGAAGTCAATGGAGTTAAGGTAAACATACACTTACGTATTTTATAGAAAAAGGAACATTTCTGTACAGAAGTGTTTTTAGTAATTTTGTGAACAGTGTGTGATTGTCAATGCTTAGAATGAAATGTACTAGGCAGTAGTTTGTCAGCTAATGAATACTCTGTTTCTTCACTATAAAGGCCTGTGTTGTGTGACTTCTGTTTGGCAGCGATCCTCAGGCTTCGCTTGTTAACCAGAGTCTGTGAGTGTTGTCAGCAGTAGGTCTTTACTGGTCCATGAGTGTTGGGCAGGACTGTTCTGTGATTGATGCTCAAAGATATCAATGATGTCTTTGGTAAGTTTTAAAATAATTTTAGGGCTTTATTGTTGTCCAAATGGAGGAAGTTTACTACAGGAGTGTGTCATGCATCTGTTGTTCTGATTGGCTGAAGGCCTTTTGAATGTAAATGTGATAAATAACAGAAGATAAAACTGGTGTTTAAACTGCTATAACACACTCTCACACACACTTGGTGTATCAAGTTTTAAACTGACTGCTTGCACTTAGCAGCTGTTGTGCAGTATCATTTTCGTTTGCGTGTAGATGGGGAAATTCTTTCTTCTAATTACTAAAGGATTTGTTTTCATCATATGTCATATTTTACGTATGCTCTCTCTCTCTCTGTCTCTCTCTCTCTCTGTCTCTGTCCCTCTCTGTCTCAATGCTGTTTTGAACTGTTTGTGTTCAGATTTGGTTTATAGAAAGTGCAGATTAGATTATTTGTGATTGTATGTGTGTGCTTGGAAGAGAATTATCATCCATTACAGATGTACAGTGGAATATTCACATGCACATACAGAAAAAAATTATCTGTAATATTATAATTTAAGACCATGAGAGTGAGTTTGGATAACTTTCTGTTTTAACTACATCAACACAAACTCCAGGCCTAAGGCTCTTTGATGTCCCATCATCTCTTTTAGGACATAAACACAGCGTCATTTACATCAGTAGACTTTTGCACGCGATGTGCTATGTGTGTGCGTGTGTGTGTTGTGCTGTGTAGCTAGTGTGTTGTGCACATGTTGTGCAGCTGTTATCATTGTATATTGGTGTGTTTGCTATGGTGATGTGTAATGACAACCCCCCAATTCTCACTTTCTCTCTGTTTCAGACACACACACACACACACACACAGATCTGTGCTTGGGAAATGACTCATGTGGTTTTTCACAATTGTTTTGGTTACGGCATGAAAAAGCATTTGAACTGCAACTGTTGGATGAAACAGTTTTTACATATCAGTTCACCTATGTATCTGTTAGTACACAAAACTGCATGACTACAGTGAATCTCACATTCATTAACAGTCCTTACTATCTGCTAACAGAGTGAGAGGAACAAAGCACAGCACTACATCAACCACTCACCTTTCAAACACATCCATCAGCTTTTATAGACATGCGTCCGTGGTTTGAGTGATTGACTGTGTTCTGCTTCTCATAAGTTTTATCTTTCCAAACATAATTAAAGCACAGTGTTTAAACTGATGAGTTCCTATGAGGAATATAAACGTTGTAAATGCAGACGGCCGTAGAATCAATTTTCAGCCTCTTATGACAACGGCCTCTACAGTCGCATGCAAACCTTCCCTAACCTTGTCCAGCTCACAATCTGATGTTTAGCATAGATTTGTGGTAGAGAGTTTTTTAATTTTTTAATGCTGCAGATTTGCACAGAGCGGTGATGTTGGGCAGCAGAGGTCCAGATCATGCAGGAGTTCACATGAGTTCATCAGTGTTTTTTGGTGTCCTAGAGCTGTCAGTAGCAGCGGTCTGTTGATGGTAAGTGTGTGCTATGGGTGAGGATTCAGAAACACGGCGCTGTCTCTTTAAGAGCTGTAGTGTGGGGGTGGGGGATTGCGTGACTGCAGCAGACGAAGCTCTGACCTCAGAAAAAAGCTTATGAAAACGATCTACTCAACACAGCACACAAGACCAGCAGTGCAAAAATGAGCTTCCTATACACGCACACACACGCACACGCGCACACACACACAAACACGCGCGCACACACACACAAACACACGCACACACACACACACACACACACACAAACACACA
>JAZGTK010002004.1:0-34554 GCA_036877625.1 Ambastaia sidthimunki | reverse complement strand
TACTGAACTGAAAAACGGACGTCTTTTAGCGAATCCTAAATGTAATGTTTATATTACATATGATATTTATTTATCTCACAGCCTGCGTGAAGGTTGAGTAGACTACACCCACATTCAGTGTTTTCCGTTATTGTGATTGTAATCCACAAGATGCAAGACACTTGTATACAAGACATACAAAAATAAACTCAATACAAGGCAAAATATGTAACAAAACCATGCTATAGTGCAAATGCAGAGGTAATGCAGTTGTAGTGCACATACAGAAATACAAAAATAAAACATACAGAAATTGACATTTGATCTATACACTCCATGTTATATAAGTATAAAGCATTTGTGTATATATTTTGCAAACAACAATAATAAAGTGTAAACACAAATACACAATGTAATATTTAAACATTATTTAAATATAAAAATCTTTTTTATATATTTTGTCTATTCTTTTTTAATGTTACAGATATTTTGTCAAAAACAATTTGTAAAATGTACATATCTGAATATTTAAGTATTTTAAGTATTTAAGTATTTTAGTTAGATTATTGTGTGGATTGCAGTGTTTTCTAATGTATGGTAAAACATTTTGCACAGACATCATGTTTGTTTTGAAACTTATAGAATAGGCCTTACATTATATATTGGGATTAGACAGACAATAAGTGTTTTGACATTTGATAAGGTAAGTCTATTGGGTTTTTGTTATATTTACTTATTATATTTAATTTTATAACTGCTAAATGTAATATCTTTACCTTTTCAGAGGATTTTGTCTCTTAGAATGTTTTAAATATTAAATGATAAAATTTAAATGATTTACAATCCTAAAAGGTTTACAATCCTAGAATAGATCATGCTTCATGAGAATAGATGCCACATTCACAGAACTGTCAGACTTCATGTTTCCAGATTAAATCACAGGGGAAAAGCTCACCATTTTGACATTTTTATTTGATGTTGATATCAACCTTATATTGCCTTGTTGTTCTCTGCAGTGGTGTTGGACACTTCCAGGACTTCTTCAGTCTTTTCTCATGCTTAGCTCGTTGTTAATGCTCTTTTTTCTATTATACTTGAAAATTGTTCTGAACAGTCAGTGCTCAGTGTTCTGGGTCAGTTTTCTGTTTGGCTCTTTTGAAGCAGGACAATCTTTCTTTGTTGCTGAAACAAGCTCATTTTGAAACAAGCTTAGCTGTGTTTGGCCGCATCATTTGGGATCAAGTTCTGCTTTGCTAATGTTTATAACTGTGCCCTTAGCACCCCTGGTCAGGTTGAGGGCGTTCTTGGTTCTTTGGTACAAGTGAATGCGTTGTGGACCTCACAGTCTTTGATTTTCATATTGAAGAGGTATTCACTCTGAAACACATTTAAAGACAGAGCTGTAAATATACTGTGGGAGATGACAATGGCTGCACTGTGACATTTCTCTCTGACATACACTGTGTTCCTCAGCTGGTAAAGCTCATTGCATTAGCAGCATAGAAGGTTGTAGGTTTGACTCAGAGGGAGCACATGACATGTGCATATATAATTTGAATGTCCTGTAAGTTGCTTTGGATAAAATCGTCTGTGAGATGAATAAATGTGATGCATCTTAACATTCTGATGTCTTGCAGTGTTGTTGCAACGAGCCTCTCGAATTTATGTAACAGTACCACGATTAATGGGTTTTTATAAAAGAACAGCTTTTTTGGTAACATCACTGCAATGCACAGATTTAAAAGCTTGTTGTTTTAATAATCTTTATTTTAATTAATGTTTGGTTTATTGTCATTCCAGTCATATACATGCGTACAGTGGATGCATTGAATATTTTTGTAAATATATCGACTGTTTCATTTCCTGCATAACATCTGTATAAAACCAGCAACCTAATTAGATTCACCCAATATGGTACACTGTAAAATATTTATGGTCGAATTAACAGTAACCTACTGGAAACAATTATCCAGTAGCTGCTGTATTTTACCCTGCACATCTACAGTATGTGCTGAGCGTAATGGGATTCTGTGATTAATGCGGTGCATCTGTCAGTGTTGTATTCATGCTAAATTCCTTCCACCGCATATGTTTAAATGGCCATCAGAAATTCCATGAACATTATGGTCTGGATTCTCCAGAACAATCTGACAAATTTTATTTTATTTCTTTTAAAACCTGAAATAAGACACTAAATAATATATCAATAGTAAATCATAGCAAATCTGTGTGTTAATTCATTGCAGATTAAACCGCCGACTACAGAATGTGATAGACCATGATCCCATCAAAAACATTATAAGGCTGTTTCTATTCATGCTGACCACATGGTGTCGCATTTTAAACAGAGAGTGAAGCAACACGAATGTTAATCGAACTTGTCATTCTAAATGTTTGTCTGGAGACTCTTCCTAGTTAAATTTGAAAGTTTATTAGGGAATTTAACTGCAGTTGAAAAATATATTAAATGCCTGATGGCATCCTACTTTTCATGCCAGAATCTTAAATGTGTTCAAATATCTGCAATTTTTATAAATGTCAGCAATTATTTCATAACACTCCCCTTAGTTGTTGTGTACATGTTATGACTTGAGCTCAGCCTTACTTAACCTCATGCAGGCCTCCCTAAGCCAACACCCTCACAGTCAAATAAGACCTGTTTCTAGTATGGAGCATGGTGGGACAACAGAAAAAGAAATGCAAATGGAAATCAAATGCTTAGGAATCAGTTTAACATTTAAAAATATTTTAATTATAATGTATTTATTTCAAACCTTTTAAAACTTTTTGGCATCGACACAATAATCGACAGTAAACAATCTGTGGTTTACTTACACTCTTCTGCAGATACACATGATCTGTTACCCGTTTAGATTTCTGTTTTTTCTTCACTGTCAGTCATATTACACTCAATAAAACAATAATAACTTACATGTCAAATATTGTATAACAAGCAAATATGTTGAACAAATGTGTATCAGACAGGAAAAAATAAGTAAATAAAAAATAAAGTAAAATAAAACCGTGATTTGATTTCTGCCGTTAGATCCTTGCGTTAAAAATACGTAACGTCGGCCGGGGATCCAGAGGCGGTGTCACCAACGATTGGCGTCAGTCGGCGTGAAACGCTCGCCACACAAGGTTATGAAACAGTCGCCATTTTGGCTCAATCGTGCGTCGTTTGCGTGGGAATGTCACGCCGCTTAAGCGTATTTTGAGCCAAAATGTCCCACCCTTGCTGCATTTCGTAGTAACCTTCTCCATTAAACGTATGGGGGAGGGACATACGAGAGCTGTCGCATAACTACTTCTGCGACTTCACTGTAAGACTGGAAAATGACCTAGTCGGTATTTTGCATCTGTGTAAAGATCTAATAGCTTGTTTATAGGACGCGAAGTATGTTGAATTTAGCTTGTGGAGTTTCATGGCGGAATCATGCGTGAAGATGATGATGGGGATTCCACCGGTGAGTAACAGATCAGCCCTCAAATGTCTCTTATCACATTTATGATGTTTACTATATGAGCATTTTGTAGTTCTCGAAGGTGGATTCATCACGGGGGCTGTTAAGATGTGGTTGTTTAACGTGTTTCTTCCATGAGATGGGTGCATTCAGAATAAACCAATTTGATCTTCACTTTTAAAGCGACAGGATTACCCCCGACTGTTTATGAAGCGTTTAAAAATAGCTGGTAACCAGGTTAGTAAAAACACGCAGTTAATGACTGTATCGGGGTTAACAAGTGTTAGTTGTCTTTAGACAACGCAGCATAAACCCAAAGTGTGCGATCTCCCTATATCTTATAATTTGTATTATGAAATGTGTTTAAAAGTTTTTAATTTACTTAAAACAGTCGTTGACACTTCATACACATTAACACGTTACAATAACTTTTATTAACAAACAGTAAATAGTTTGTGTGGATTCAAAGTTGAATAAACAAAGTTGACGTTTGGAAAATATTTTGATTAGTTTGCTTATTGTTTAACATCACCCCAGCATCTAAGGCTGTATTCATGGCAGAAACTATATACACACACGGCAGGGAAGGCGAATTTAGCATCTCCAATTCACCTAATCGAGCAGTTCTTTGGACTGAGGGAGGAAACCTTGATACAGGGGGAACAAAACATACACACTCCACATCTGCGACTTGAACCAGGGACCTTCTTGTTGTAAGGAAACACTGCTACCCATTGTGCCACCCTTTTAATTAGTTTCATTACATTCCTAACAATGTCTGATCTGTGATAAGCATGTTCATGTGATCATGACTGTTACAGAAAGTTACGAAGTTGTTACGTTTTATTACAATCAGCAACCGGTTACTGCTGGGATGCAGTATAATGTGTGAAAAACCCAGATGACTAATGTGTGAAAAACCCAGAAGAGTGCAATGAATTTACTTAAAATCTAATTTGATAACTTGTGTGTTGTGGTGGAGCTGCAGTACATAGCCATCAAAGTTTGGAACTTGCGTTGTGAGAGTAAATCAAACAATTCACGCACTGCAGAAGTTGCTGTTTGTCATGCAGCTTTCTAATGCGTGACTGAGGCAAATATTTGGGAAGATGGCAAGCGATGCAGAGGAAGCTGTTGACATGCAGTGAACTCTGTGACAGACTGCCTAATTCAACAGATACAGCCTGTTGGCTCTGTTATCCAGAAATCTAAACTGCTTGTAATGCTTTTTCTTATAAATGTGGCATTTCACCTCACTGACAGGAGAACTGAGGCTAGTTCCTTTTGTTGTTTCCTTTTTCTCTCTTAAGAGGAGATGAAAGTAGTAATCCTGTAATAACACAAGGCATTTACTGTGAAGTGTAAGAGACACTATAACAGCTGTGAGTTTTGCAGGCTTTAGTTTTTCTCAGCTTGTGATGGAGCGTCACTGCGTTTTTCCCAGTTTTCTTAATTTGTGGAGCCTTATGTTCTGTTTTATGGATGGGTGAAATGTCACAGCATGCCATAGACTTCATCCAGTCAGTAGTAAGAAAGTGACAGTGAAACATTCTTAGAAAGCGGAAGCAATCAAACTGAGCTTCCCGTCACCAGTCTTACCAGCACAGTCTGGGGCAGAGAGATGCTTTGGAAAATGAACAATAACAGGAAGTCCATACTTGATGAGAAAAAAGACTAAGATATCTTAACATTCCAATGTCTTGGAGTTAACTCAAGTCTAAACCGATCTAGTCACATGACTTTCTTGAAGTTTAGGAGATTTGTTGTGAGGATAGATTTTTCTGAGAAAGCAAGTGCCTTCTGTGTATTGAAATAATACAAATTTTTATTTATAAATGTGAGCAAGCCTTTATTGGAACATGGTTGAATATATTACATGTGTTATCAAAGACATAATATACAGACCATTACAAAATAGAGCAGAAACTTTTTTTTTAATGATTTTGTGATTTGTAGTAGACCTACAAAACTATGTTAGTGGGTGTGGCATATGGTTTTGTTATGTAACAACACATTGGCTCGACAGAATTAGTGATTATACAATCCATATTCTGTTTACACAGTCAGTCCTTATTTGTCAAGCTTGTGTTTGAAACACCGCATCCTTAAAATGTTATCCTGCTTTTATGTAGTTCCAAAAAGATTTTTAAATGGCTTTTAAACATCTGCACATAAAATCATGTTACTCTTTCTGCGTTTACAGGTGTAAAAATGCATCTTGGTTGACTCTGACTGCCAATGCATTATTTAGGAAATCTGCTAAGTAATAAAATGTTAATCAGGTGCGGTCCCTGATTTCATAGGTTAAAAACAGCTTGTCTTCAAAATGGCTCCAAAACGGCTTGTCTTTGTTTATTCCAGTTCGTTTATAATTTAGTATAAAAGATGTGAAGGGTTTCCTCTATGGAATAAACTTTGGCAATTAGGTATAAATTTAGAAACAAAGCTCTTTGTATGAAAACGGGTGGAGTCACAGGACTGTTTGATAGAACTTTGTTGGTTTTCAAGAGTTTGTTGTCGACTTTGACAATGGTTTCAGACTGTTATAGGCTTATGTTTGTATAAGGAGAATGAATCATAAGGTTGTGGATATATCAGACATTTTACTTAATTATCAAAGTTGGCTGGCTGGCCTAAATATCTATAGCATTTGAAATGAATTGACTTGCTCTGTAACCATCCATGTACTCATTTAACCTTACCTGTGTATATTAGCAGTGCTTGTGTGAACATCCCACATACTGAATAATCACGCTTTCATGACACCATAGCTGGTTCTTTTTTGAGTGATAAGTACTGTTTTTAATGTCAGAATATTCCATAAGATCTCATTTTAGTATTTTACTCATGAGAGTAATGTCAAATATAGGTTAAATGTTCTGTTATAATCAGAACTACTGTTGCATACGTTGTCGGAACATTTATAGCCATAATTGATGTGGGTCATAGTTGAGCACACTCTTAGGAAATCTCAGTGGAAAATATAGGCAAGGGTATTTGGGACAAAAGAATCTCTCCCACCCACATTACTTTGCTTCATTTTCTTAACACTCCTAATGAAATTTGTGGCAGTGCAGTACAACACAATACAGCATTGTTTTGGTCTGTACAGATTTGACAAATTTGCTTTTAACTTTGTCTAGAATTGCAGTGTTTTAGGAAACTATTTGTTTGTGTTTTCAAAAACAAAGTCTCTTTACCAGCTATTAAAGTGCTTTTAAACTTTTAAGCCTTTTGTAGTTATCCCATTATTTACCCTTTACTTTAAAGAAATGGTTCACTCAAAAATTCTGTCATTTACTTTTTTTTGTGATTACAGACTTAGGTTTTGGGTAGACTATTCCCTTAATAATGTTTATCTAGGCCTAATTTGATGTGTATCAACACACATAGCAAATTTAAATTTAGGGTTTTGTTCCCCCTGCTGCACATAAACTAAGTGTTTCTTGTTCTCTTCTTCCCGTTGCTTCTTAGCTATATGTGCTGACAGTGTGGCAAAGTGTGCATCTTTAACTAAGTGTAAAATGTGTTGAGTTTGCTACTTTTCTTGCTGGAATATCTAGTCTCTAGTGTAATCCTTAGCACACTTGTTCCAGCCCTCTCCTTTACCCCCTTTTTCAACATTATCTATTGAAGTTTACCGTAGAATCGGCCACAACAAACTTTACCCATCCTGAAAGCAAAATACTTAAACTCCAATGTTAACAGCATCAGGTCATGTAGAAGTGTTGTGATCTGTTTAGGTCCTTGAGTTATTAATGAGGCCTTTAATTAACATAAGGTTTACGAGAATGAATCAAATAAAACCAGAAGAACATGAAGTCATGGTTGTCCTGTTTTGTTTTAGGTTTGGCTGTCCAATATGTGTGAGACTGGATGAAACAAGGGCTCTGTCAGGAGCCTTTGTGCAGATTTACCTGTAATTGCTAAAGAGGAGCTCTGTGCAGGTGAGTGTAATTATAATTATAAACATTATTGTTCTGACCCTTAATTCTGATTGGATAAGCCATGTTCAAAGCCATTGTAAAATTACTATAAATGAACACTTGACACATGTATAATGCTGCCTAACAAATTGCAAACAGTCCCTACAAAATCCCTACAGTTAAAAAAAGAAATTATATTACTGGCTAATTCACTAGTTAGCACATTTGTTTTACTTTATTTATAATTTAATCCATATGAAAAGTTAATATATTAACTTTATATATATTAATTATTTATTAACTTTAGAATATATTTAATGTGTTATTATTGTCATTTGTTTCTAAAAAAATCCTTTCAGGTTCACGCGACACTTGGCAGAGTGGAGTTTCATGACTCATGGAGAACTACTTCCAGGCTGAGGCCTTTAACCTGGACAAGGTGCTAGATGAGTTTGAACAGAATGAAGGTGAGAGAATGCTTATATTTGATACCCATCTTGCAAAACTTTGAATAAATAAAAAAACAAACAAGAACTGTGAGGAAGTATTGCCATAATGATAGGCAGAATAAACGTTTATTGTTTCAGCACATTTACATATCTACAGCTAACTCATAGTCGGGTGAATTAGAGCATAATGAATGAGCTCAGAGTAATTCAGGTGCTGATATAAGTGGAACAAACGTTTAGCACTGCTGCTTGGGTTGAGCTGCACACAGCGTGGTTAACACAGGGTACTTGTGCTGGTGGCGGCAGTCTGTTGTGTAAATGGGGTCAACTGAATTAGCATTTTCCCTCAGGACTTCTGTTTCCTTCTGATTTTACAAAAGACTTGTTTAATTGGTGTCATATAGTCAAACACATGTAATTTACAAGGTTAAGGTTTGTTTGTTTGAGTATGTATGAGTAATCATGCAACTAGTGTTTTTTCAAATTAGTTTTTTTTTTAAATAAAGTTTTTGATCATGTTTCTGGATTGTTTAGAAAACAGCCTCTGGTGTGCAGCTGTAGTAAATTGACTGTTTGAAATGTATTGATTGCACTGTCTTGTATGTTACAAAGAATCTTAAAAGCTGCACAGGCTTACGCTCTCTCTCTTACATACACACACACACTGTCTTAGTGTTGCCATTTAATGGCAGGTTGAATGTATATCCCCTCCAACATTAATCTTGACAGATTAATGGGGGCGAAAGGCGACTTGAAACCATTAAACAGCCCTGCTTGGGCCCCACAAGAAAGGAAAAATAGGGAAAGAGTGTATGTGTGTTCACTCATGCTTGGGTGTATGTAAAGAATGGGAATTCTTGCCCACATTCCAAAGCATTCATGTGACAGTTTGACAGATGAATCCCAAGGCGATGACCAGATTGGCCCATTTCCTGAACATTTTCCAATCTAGCTTGACCTCTTTTTCAATTTAACCTTCTATTTGTTTCAATCTTTTCACACTTTCTCAGATAGACACCAATGAGAACTCTTTCCATTTGCCTCGTTCTTTTAGATGAAACGGACACACCAACTCTCTCGGATGCCAAGTGGACTCAGATTCTGGCTCCGCCATCACACCTGCTCTCCCTGAACCCTGCATTAGCCCACTCTGACCTCAGCCCAAGGGACAGCCCTCTCAGCTTCAAGCCACTTCTGGATGTCCAGACATCAAACAGCTCCTCTTTGGCTGAGGTCACCAGGTTAGAGAGTAAACAGGGGCTGAGCCAACAGCCAGAGGGCAGGAGTGAGGACCGGAAAGCAGATGTTCACAGTCCTCCTCTGCCCCAGCCCAACATTGGCAAGCTGGTGAGCTCTGATGGGCAGTTGTCGGATTTGCCATCCTCCAACCAAGTGTCGCTGGAGAACGGTTACTCAGCTAGTCCTAATCATAGTGGCTGTTCTGAAGAACTTCAGACCAAAAATGACACAAGTCAAGTTGTGGACAGTGGTCCCTGTGAGCAGAATGGTACTGATGAAGGACAGGGTTTTTGTGAGTGCTGCTTTTCTAAGGATGTGCCTGGACATAGGCAATCAGTTTTAAAAAATGGTGTCTTGTCTGCTGAGATGGAAGGAAGCCAGACTATCAGTGGTTCACCTGTAGGTGACCAGGAGGTTGGGATGAGGGATTGTAATCTGGCAGTTCCAGGGGGAAGTAATCCCCAGAAAGGAGAAACAATATTGCACAAAATGGCAAATAGTGGTGGAGAAGTGGAATGTGAGAACGAGTATTATGAAGGTGCCTTTCAAAATGGTGGAGTGGTTGATAATGAAAGTGAAGGGAAAAATGCTTGGGCGTCAAATGAGGAAGAGACAATAAATTTACCAGAGAAGGACCAAGAGGGGATGCACAGAGATTCATTTACTGAATTACCAAGGGCAGAGATGTCCCTGTCGAGTCTGAATGTGAACCATAATGGAGATACAAACAGCCAGCCACTTGTCTCTTCGAAGGAGGACTCTGTTACAGAGGAAAAGGAGATGGAAGAAAGCAAACAGGAGTGCTGTGATCCAGTTCGGGGTTCAGAGGCTGGCAGAGCAGGCAAACTGAACAACAGCAGGCTGCAGCCTGTCAGTGTGCCCTATGGTGGTGCCCGGCCAAAACAGCCTGTGAGTTTGAAGCTGCAAATTCCCCAGCCCCTGTCAAGCCAAGTCCAGAATGAATTTGGCTGTACTGATAAGAACAAGAACTTGGAGCCACAGTGTAGGACTGGGGGCCTTGAGTCATCTTGTGGTGGAACAGAGTCTGGAGTAGTTAGAATAAATGGAGAGGCTGGTGATGCTTCATCAGGTATCCTTATTCGTTCAGAAAGTCCTGACAATGACCTCCAGGCAGGGCAGCAGGGAGTCCTCTCAAGGAAACCTTTTAACACTTTGGGGGAGGTAGCCCCTGTGTGGGTTCCTGACTCTCAAGCACCCATCTGCATGAAGTGTGAGGTTAGGTTCACCTTTACTAAACGAAGGCATCATTGTCGGGCTTGTGGCAAGGTAAGACCTCTTGTTCTTTAATTATTGGTACTTGCTTGCTATTACTAGTACTTGGGGTTAGTGTGTGTACAGTATTAAACAAAACACCATTAAACTTAAGTGCACAACAGCTTAAAAAAATTAACAGCAGGGGGAAATGAGTCATACATAGGTACTAGAATGTCATGAAGTCTTAAAGGTCCTACCTCAGCAACTACCTAGCAAAGCCCTAGGAGCCACCTAGAGCATCCTAGCAACAACATAGAAGCATACTAACTTAAAACCACTCCAAACTCTGTAGCAATTACGTAGCAATGCTCTCTGGAATCCATCCACAGCACTCTAGCATTGTGGTGGCAAGTTTTGCACAGACAAGCACCACTTAAATTTTCCAAAATAAATATACAAATCTAGTTAAAATTGACACTGAGGGCTCTAGCAAGGTAAGAGCTCAAGGGGCCAAAAACTGCCTGTATTTGCTTTGTTGTCGTATAATCTTATTACAGTTTGATGTGACATATTGACATGATATTATAATACTGTAAAATGAGATGTTAAATTACAGAGCTAAATTTCATAGAATTTTTGGGTAATTGGTGGGGATCTCAAAACCTGTGGAACTATCCAAATCCTTTAGGGAGAAATGATTGTCGATGCAGCACCTAAAATAACTGCAGGGCAGCTGGAATAGCAGCTTAATTTCCCTTGGTGATAAAATGCTGCGTCATTGATGACATTTTCGCAGATATGGGCTAGAAACAATTGAAAGTGAAAGTTAAATGCGCCTGTGGTGTAATGAACTGTCATGATTGAACTCTGATTCTTCAACAATTACAAGATCTTGTCTGGAGTTGGTCCAGAAGTTTATGTAGTTGTGATTCATTATTATTATATTATTAATTTAAATTTTTGTTCTATTTTGTTTAGATTACTTTTAAACACAATTGCTCTGTTTATGATGTGTGTCTGGCCAGGTGTTCTGTGCTGCGTGTTGTAGTCTGAAAAGCAGGCTGATGTACATGGACAGAAAAGAAGCCAGAGTTTGTGTTACCTGCCATCGTGCACTCACGAATGGTGAGTAATGTAAAACTATTTCTTCAGAATAGTTTAGAATTCCCAGTTTATGCTGGGAGTTTTCCTTTCCCAGCAAATCTTCTTCTGTAGCCTTGATTAACAGGAGTCATGGTCTCCCTTTAAATTACATTTTGCAGCAAGACTAGATTACTGTGATTTTTGTAGTAGTTTGTGGTAATTTAATGCTTAAAGACATAGTTCACCCAACAATTTCTACCATCTTGCATCACATTTTAATCCTACAAAAATTCTATAGTGTTCCATGCAGAAAGTATAAAGGATCCAGTTTACACACAACAGTTTATTACTGTGTAAATTAACCAGAACTCGTTATACCTGCATCTGCATTATTAGCTCAAACATCTGAGAATCTGGGAGGTGGCTGTAACCAGAGCCCGAATCCTAACAACCCAGCAGAGTACTGCTCTACCATTCCCCCTCTCCAGCAGGCCCAGGCATCAGGAGCTCTCAGCTCCCCTCCACCAACAGTCATGGTGCCTGTTGGTGTCCTCAAACAGCCAGGCACTGATGGTAAACGTCTGTTTCATATTGGCAAGACAAACAGTTATTTACCATTTGTGGATTTTACAGACATATTGGTCTGTTTAACTGGGCAAGTGTTAGTTGGTCAACCTTATGTGCACTACCAGGGTCTGTTCCTCGTGAGCAAAGAAGGGTTTGGTTTGCTGATGGGATTCTACCGAATGGAGAAGCTACTGACTCTTCTAAAGAACCTGCACCAAACCCCAACCCCCCACAGCCTGTGACTGTGTCTCAGTACTCGAGCAAGTCCTCAGTAGCCAATGCCTCAAAGGTGAGAACCTTGTTCCTTTCAGGCTTCATAAGCTGAGTGGTTGATTAAAAGCCTTTGATGTTGTTTGGAATGGTTGGGRAATGTTTTCATGTTTCGTGAGATATTTTCACATCATGTTACAATCATAAGTTTGTTYGTTTGTCCCCTTTTGTAGGTGGCCCATGCCCCTGGAGCACCAACCACCAGCCCTGTAGGCAGTTCCCTCAGTCTGATCCCAGAGGACGGGCTCCCTCCCATCCTCATCTCCACAGGCGTCAAAGGAGGTACGGGAGGCCACATCACAGGTGCTTGCCCATCCTCACCATTCAGTTGCCTCCACTCCTCTATTATGAGTACTTGTGCTTGTCTGTGTCTGTTTTCATGCATGTAGTCTTCATATTCCTGCTTAAGTCTCCACCACTCATGCAAGGAGGGCTGTCATTGGGTGGGATGATGGTGTCCTCATCAGACCATAAGAGAACAGCAAAGCTCAGTCTGTTGTCATTTCCAAGATTAATATTGGGTGTCTCATCTGTAGACTATGCGGTGGAGGAGAGACCTTCTGAGATTCTGCTTATGCAGCAGCTTGAGGAGGGAAGTCTGGACCCTCTTGTCTTTGTTCTCAATGCAAACCTGCTGGCCATGGTCAAACTGGTCAACTGTGAGTCTGCTGCTCCTTCCAAGATGCTTTGATTTTAGTTTTTTTGTTGCTTATGAAGAGAATCCTTGTATATTGGTTAGTTAACAACATGTAAGCTTGTAGGATTCATTAATTTTTCATGTGCATGTTTTTTTACTGTGTGAAATTTAAATGCTATTCTTAATGTTATGTAATCATAAACATTTTGCTAAAATGCTTAAAATAGTGTCACTTTTACTGTTGCTCACACAGGGGATTTGAACAACCTCTAGTTTTACCTTTTAGACATTTTGAAACTATTTTCTTTAGTGGAATTTAAATGTAGTGGTAATGTGACGGTTTTTTAATTTCATGGTATCAAAAACATTTTCACACTTCTCATGAGTCACAACTTTTCATGTCATCTTTGATTGAAGATGTAAATAGGAAGTGCTGGTATGTGATGACAAAGGGTATGCATGCTGTGGGCCAGGCAGAAGTTGTAGTTCTTCTGCAGTGTCTCCCTGATGAGAAAAGCATTCCCAAGGACATCTTCACCCACTTTGTACAGCTCTACCGGGAGTCTCTCACAGGTAAACTGATACACCTGCACTGGGGGAGCATTTTGGTAAACTGACCCAGATGAAATGAAACCAAGGCCTACTCAGATAAAATTAGGCTGTTTTACCAGGAGGCTCTCAAAGGTAAAATGAGGCTTCTGGCCTTCGTGGCATTGCGAGACCGCTTCAGCAGAAACTGTTCTCCAGACACAGTCCTCCTCTATCATCCAGCCTTATTTAAAGTCAGTGGGTGCAGCCACATATCGGCTCCCATGTCATACTACACTGACTGCATTCCCTTTGGGTCTGATGTATGATATGTGTCAGATGTTTATTGGCCAATTCAGATGTCTTAAAAGTATGTTACCTGTCTGGCCAGGTTCAGTGCCTGTCAGCTGCTTATGTAGTGGCTAATGGTGGTAAAATTTTATTGGAGTAAAAAATAAGAGTATTGTGAGCAGTAATAATTCAAGATCTGTTCTAAAACCTAGTTGAGATGTCCTACATTGACTACCAAGGCAGCATCCAAACTAGATGTTTCATAAATAAGCTTTAAAAGTCACTGATTTGAAATGCGCTGCATAGGCAACAACTCCTAAAGTCATAAAATATACAGCACTCAGTAATGTAAAATTGATCTTTTTTATTAGATTGTATTCTTTTCATCACCACATTTTAATAAAAAAAAAGTAAAAATCCTAAATGTAATTTCTTTAACTCGGCCATCTGGGATACATTTTTCACTGAGCACATCATAGTGCCTACTGAGATTAGTTTGTTCCCTAAGGAAACATTCAGTGCTGTCTTAGAATTTGGTCATATGAGATATATTATGTATATAATATATATATATATATATGTATGAAAAGGCAGTGGTGAAACTTGACCTAATCCATCACTTCCTCTGTGCAGGAAATGTGTTGAGCCACCTGGGCCACTCCTTCTTCACCCAAAGCTTTCTGGGCAGCAAGGAACATGGTGGCTTTCTTTACATCAGCCCCACCTTCCAGTCCCTGCAGGACCTGCCGTTGCCTAACCCGCCCTACCTCTTTGGCATCCTAATTCAGAAATGGGAGACCCCCTGGGCCAAGGTCTTTCCCATCCGGCTCATGCTTCGCCTGGGGGCGGAATATAGATGTAAGTTTGTGGTAAGATGTTAAAGAGGTTTATTGCATATTATGGTTAATCTTTGTTGAAGATTAAAGAATCTTAATAGTTCCTATGCTACTAAAGTAAGTTAAAAAAAAAAAGGTTTATTAAACTTGTCATTTAGATAAATTATGCAATACTGTTGTGACCTCTTAACTTGTGAGGTGCACACTTTGATGACTGCACTCTGATGCTGCTGGCTTATATAAAAAAAAAGAAGTGCTAAAATAACTTCAAATTGCTCACTCTCTCTAAGACGTCTACTACACACAGAGAGAACTTTGCTGCACTAATTCGTAAGCTTTACCTCCTGTGGAGATAAAATATATTAACAGAGTATTTCCCACTGAGCTTTCCAACTCATGAATCTCAGTCTTGACATGCGATGGGCTCCATGTACCTTTCTAATATCATGTGTGCTGGGGGGTTTGGCAGTGGTTGTCACCAGGGATGAGTGTGCGACAATCAATCATAAATACACAATAATTCCAAGACTTAAGGCAGCAAAGTAAAATAACATTAGGCCAAGATTAATATTACAATTGCAGTATTATATATTTTGGGGTCTCTCAAACATTGTCAAGAAGTTTATTTTCAGAGTATGAATAACATGTTCTTGCTGTCTTAAAGGGATAAATCTCCCAGCAATGAAAATTCATAACATGAAAGAATAATTTCAAACAGCATGACCATAAACAACTACTTTATACTATGTGCTTTTGTTGCAGTCTACCCCTGCCCGCTGTTTAGTGTCCGCTTCAGAAAACCCCTCTTTGGAGAGACCGGTCACACTATTATGAACTTATTGGCGGTAAGGCTACATTTGCATCATCCCTTTTATAAGCACATGACTGAACCCAAAAATATTTACGGAGAGCCATTTGGTGGTTTTCACGTTTACAGGATTTTCGTAACTACCAGTACACATTGCCTTTGGTGAAGGGACTAGTGATCGACATGGAAGTGAGAAAGACGTGCATCAAAATACCTAGCAACCGTTACAATGAGGTAAATAAAGACAGAATTTCTCAATACCTGTTTTTGTTTGGTTGTCGTCAGGAATAAATTGGAATGCATGGAAAATGTATTTGGTCTTTATGTGCAACAGTGTGAGTCACCAGTAGCATAGCAGATGCGTGACGCCAGCTGTCCAATGGAACAAGTGATACATTGGCAACAGCCTGTCTAAGCGTCATGAGTCTTTAAAATCATTTGGCATTTAGCTTGTTTTTGAAAATTGCTTGATGGAGCACAACTTGTAGTTGCAGATATTTGACATGGCAAGTATTAATTAAAGCTTGCCTTTTACTTTCTGACTGCTTTTTTCTAGAAGCTGTCATGTACTCATTTAGTCCTTATTCACAAAGTGTGTAATTCTTTGGGGATTTTAAAATACACATTCTCACATTGAATTTGAATCCAGTTTAATGTGCAATATTCAATTGCTAATAGGTTGATTTTATAGTAGATTGTAAACATTGTGGCTCTTTGGCATTTTCAAAACATTGATCTGTTTGTTTGAGTGTTCCRACATGACAAATTTTAGTGATTTTTAGGTCTGATTATCCCTGGCAGGAGGGATGTTTGAAAAAGTTGTTTGAAAGTGATTCTTATTTTTGCAGTTCCTTTTGGTGCTGCAAGGAGCACAGAAATTACACACTTCATCTTTAAGATTATGCATAACTTTGTGACAAACTTTCCTTTGGGTTTCTTTATTTCTCAGCTGATGAAGGCAATGATCAAGTCCAATGAGCATGTGTTGGCCATGGGAGCATGTTTCAATGAGAGGGCAGATTCCCACCTGGTGTGTGTCCAGAATGACGATGGTAACTACCAGACGCAGGCCATCAGTATTCATCACCAGCCTCGCAAAGGTGCTTTACTATTTAATACATTTTAAATCTTAAAGGTATTAAAACATTTTGAATTCTGGGATTTTTACAGTTGTGATTTCCAGGCTTCTTAAGTCATGGAGACCCTTGGAAATTACGCGTAGGTTGTTCTGTATAAAACAGTTTTGAATAATACCTAGCCAGTAAGGGCAAAGGTGTTATCACCCTGAAGTATATATTATATATTTCAAGTAATATTATATCTCAAGTATCTTGTATATCTGAGTAATATATCTCAAGTAATGTATAAAATATATAAGAATACGTGGATGTTTTAAGCTTAGTAAATGACACTAAACCAAAAATGTATCAAGCTCAGAATAGTAACGGTAATAAATAATAAAGAGTAATTTCAACAGAAAGAGTGCCGTAGTAATATATGCAGCAATATTGCTCAAGGAAAGTGCATATTAATATTTTCGGATGTTCTTCTTTCACCCCTCTTGTAGTGACCGGTGCCTCATTCTTTGTGTTTAGTGGGGCTCTGAAAACTTCATCCGGCTATGTGGCTAAGACCAGCATTGTTGAAGGTACACCTGAAAACATTCACAGCTTTTTTCTTTAAATGTAGGACTCCTGGTCCCTTTGGAAAAGTTTCTATGCTGGATATATCCCATTTGACCACAGGCTGAATTGTACTTTAAATTCCAGCTGATGTCAACTAGTTTCTTTCACACCACCAGCAGATGTGATGTGTGTTTGTAGGAAGGTAACGTTAAATGTTTGTGTCGTCAGATGGCGTCATGGTCCAGATTACAGCTGAAACTATGGAGGCTTTGCGTCAAGCCCTGAAAGAGATGAAAGATTTCAGTATTGTCTGCGGGAAATCTGATCAAGAGGACAACCAGGAACATGTTCATATTCAATGGGTTGATGATGACCACAATGTAAACAAGGGGTGAGCAGATAAATACAGATGAAATTCTGTTACATATCAGTACATGCTATTATTGCCAATCCAACTTGACATACAATGATACCACTCCCATAAACGTAATAAAGGAACATTCACACCAACTAATGATGCGGCTGAGTTTAATGGATTGTAGTATTGAGTTTAATTAAATGCACATCACATACAGCTTTTAGCAGTAATTGCAGAAATATATTTGCCTGCAAAATTCCTAAATATTTTTTACTATTGCTGGTAAATTAATGTGAGGTGAAGATCTCTTTTATGATAACCAGAAACTTAAAGGGATAGTTCACCCAAAAATTAAAATCTGTCAGAATTTATTTAACCTCGGCTGTTCCACGCTTGTGTAAATGACTGACTTCCTTCTTTGGAAGTGACAGAATGTTTATGTTTGGGTAAATGAACCCTTTAAGATGATATGATACACTTCATGTTCAGTGATCTACATAAGAAATGTTAATAAGGTGGTCACCCAACAGTGATTAACAATCTGTTCCTCTGATATGCATACAGGGTCTTTTCTTATATTGGCAGGTTTCCAAACCTCTTTGTTCACAATCTCCCCACCATCTGTGAAATGATCATTGTGTCATCCACACAATTAACCATTTTTGTACGTGAATAAGCAAAAGAGAAGTTGTGCTAACACACATTTTGATGGGCCGCAATGTTTACAATCAGGAAAGACCGTGTGTTAGTAGCAACTCTCACTTGTTTGTGTACATGCCATATAAAAGTCCAGTTTATTCACAAAAGATGATGTTTTCAGGTGATACAGCGTAATGAAGTGTGAGAGCACTATGATATATATTTAACTGTTGGTTAAATGCTGAGCTGTTGAACAAACAGCCTCACTGATGTGCTTTTCTTGTTTTGAATGATAGAGTCATCAGCCCCATTGATGGGAAATCCATGGAGTCAGTCACCAGTGTTAAGATCTTCCTTGGCTCGGAGTATAAAGCCAACGGGAAAGTCATACGCTGGACAGAGGTTCTTAATGTTCATTCGTTATTCATATTTATTGTTTAAATAGGTAGATATGATTTGTATTTTAATGTGTAATCTTTGTTTCTTACAAATTGTTAATTTGCTTAGACATCAGTCCCTTAATACTTTCTTGTGTGGTTAGGTGTTCTTCATGCGGAGTGAGGACCAGACCAATGGCCCGAGTGATCCTGCAGATCACAGCCGACTCGCTGAAAATGTGGCAAGGGCTTTCTGCATGGCCCTCTGCCCTCACCTCAAACTTCTCAAAGAGGATGGAATGGCCAAACTAGGTCTGCGGGTCACTTTGGACTCCGATCAGGTATATATTACTAGCGGTTTTCAATTCTTTCTTTAAAAAAATGAACCCCCTAGTCCAGACTTGAACCTGATATATCATGAAATGTATTACAGGTAGGCTACCTAGCTGGCAGTAATGGTCAGCCACTGCTTCCCCAGTACCTGAGCGATCTAGACAGTGCCCTCATCCCAGTGATTCACAGTGGGGCTTGCCAGCTGAGTGAAGGGCCTGTAGTTATGGAGCTCATCTTCTACATCCTGGAGATTATCTCTTAAAAGTTGGGTATCCTGCCAGCGTTCAGACTCATGCTACCCACCTGCTTGCTCTCTCTCTCTCTCTCTCTCTCTCTCTCTCTCTCTCTCTTTCTCTCTCACTCTCTCTCTCTCTCTCATTTGCACTTCAAAGAGCCTGAAAGCTGTGCAGGAAATAAGTCCTCCATAACACCTATGCACCATCTCCACTGGGACCATCTGCTCAGCTCCTCTGAGTGTGGTGCTCTCCTTTGTTTCTTCTCACCCCTCAACTCCACTGTGGAAACCACAGGCCCTGTTAAGTGAAAACCTGGAATCAGATGTCTGCAGAACCCATTGTAGCAACATTCATCTCCTGAAACACTAAAGGGTGCTGTACCTTCTCAGCCCTATAGGTGACTCTCCATAATAGACAGAGAGGAACTTCAAAGGAAAGTTTTCTCTGACATGGTTTCTGGTGCACAGTGCCTGAGCCTCGAGAAGAAATGAAGAACGGATTCTTTCGAGCTTTATGAATCACCAGATGCTTTATTCCATGAATATGGACCTCATTATATTTTATTTGTGTTTATTTTGTAATATGGTAAAATTGTTCCAAAGCTAATATGATGTAGCCTCCTCTGAGATGGACTGCTTGTCAGGCAGCAAAAAGATTGTCACAGTATTAGGAATAAGTTACGGTTACTGTAAGTGTCAAGAATGGACCTGTTACAAAAAAACTTCTGAATTGATTACTGACTTAATAAGATCCAACAACATCATGCAGCCTCTAGGAATTTTGCTTTAAGATCCACAAAATGGTAGGTTTCAAAAAGAATGAAGCTCTTGGTTCAATAAAACTAGAACTTTGAACTTTATGTAGTAGATGTTGACCTATAGCTGTTGGTAGAAGTCACAACATTCAGCATCCTGTCCACCTTTAGTCCATCTCATTTCTATGACTTCCTCAGTTTCCCATGTTTATATAATGTTCTCCTAATGTTTTCGACTTGTTGTCATGAAAAGAATTATGTAATGCGTAGACTTAAAATAGCAATGCAGTGCAGTGGATATTAAGTCATCATGAAGAGACAGAAAGATGGAGTAAAAACCATAAAAAGTGAAATTTGACATTATATATTCTTGGAAGATGAACTCTATGATAGTTAATGATGAGAGTATACGTTGGACTTTTGGCACATGCTTTCTAAGCCCTTAATTATTTCAGCAGTTTGGGGTCATTAACTCCATTGTTTTTTTTTCCACAGTGTTAAATGATGCGTTACATTCTAAAACAGACCTTCTGTGGGGCTGCTAAGAATATTTATTGATATACTTTAGGTGAGTGAAATGGCCCTTCACTATTCAGTGTTTTAGTTTCCAGTGTCTATTACTGACATAATGTGTCATAGAAATCAAAATGGTTTCATGAGCAAGATTAATTATTTCAATGAATACTTCATTTTCAGAATAAGGGCCTTTGCTTTAATATGTTATAGAACAATAGGCCCATTATCAGACATGTATCCCAAAAGTCAAATAAAATGTCAATCATAGCAGCTAAACTGAAAGACACTGAATGAGGGCCTTTATCCATTCATGATATAGATATAAAGGCCTCTCTGGGTGACTATTCATAAATAATCATAAACGACTTGACAATGACAATCACATTGTAGCTAATCTTTCAATCTTACAACAGCATACCAGACAGAAAGTGGTGTCACTGTAACATTGCCGTTTTGCTTAGTAAATAGCAGATATGGTTCAATGGGAAATGCTGAGCTTAGTGTGGTGCAGGTGTTGAGCATCTAATGAATGGTGACAGCAGCTGAAATGAACAACCTGTTGTAGCAGGTCAGTGGTGGAGACATAAATCACGTTTGTGGTTGTGCTGACACCTTTGGACTGTTCATTAAAAATAGGTGGCATTACAGGAAGGCTGCTTTGTCTTCCCAATTATGCATCTCAAGCAAGTTAGTCTTTGCATCCTCTTGTTATTTTTTACAGTTGTGCAGTATTGTATATCAGAAAAGCCTGTCATTTATTTTTTTGACTGACCTGAATCATTTTACAGCATGCATGCTGAAACGGACAGGAATTAGTTGCAGTTCTATTAAAACCTGTTGCATTTTGACATTTCAGAGGAGGTGTGGAACTGCCTGAAGGAACATATTTGTACAATCCATTCGGATATTCTGGACTGCTGTTATGAAACACTGTTAAAAAACTGACATGGGTAGAATGGAAATAAATTTGCAATGTATGACAAGCAAAAAGGAAAGATTAAAATATACATCCTTTCTTTACTGTACACTACAAATGTCAATAAAAGCAGTCTTTATCAAACCTGTTTAATATACAAAAAAACTCATCTTTGTCTATATTTGTACATGACACTAAAGCCATTTATGTTATGAAAATCTGTATTTTCATCAATAAGAAATGGAAAAATCCAAGAAGTGTAGTTTCTTATTTTCTTTTTAATAACAAAATAGCTTAAATAATACATTGTGTGTGGAACAGAAGTTACAGAGATTTTGCGAAAAAAAAATGGTAAAACCAAATTTATAATCTATACAGGATGAGATTATAGTACAAATGACATGACCAGACAACTGGAAGACTGTCCTTATAATTGATTAAACTAATGTATTAAAGAATCAACACTGACAGTGCAATTTAGGCCAGGACAAAACTCAGTCTGTTTAATTGGGCCTTTCAAATGTGCCAGAGCTGTAGTTCTCTTCACATGTGATGAGAACTATAAATGAAATGAATGGTAAGAGCATTGCAGATTATGAATCAGATTCATTCACCTAGATTGCACATTGTCTAGGCTCAAAAACTAAATGTCAGTCGATTCTTGAATCTGACTGACCCCAAAAGGGGTTTTAATAAAGTATAAATTAACTATTTTTAAACCTGCAAAGTAAATATTGAACAAGACCCGACTGTGTCAACGCCATGGCACGTGAACTCAATAACTTATGTGCACGATACTGCAATGTAAACATAAATATGACTAAAGTGCGTTTGCATTTTGGATCAATTATGTACATATACATTATGTAAGGGAAGTTTTTTCTTTTATTTGACACAAAATGCAGAAACTTGGTTTTATGCAAAGGTCTACCTTTGCCGTTCTGACCTTAAAACTACCACAGTCCCTGTTCTAGCCCAAATGATTGTCAACAAATGGCCAATAAAGCTCAAGCCTAAATAGTCAATTTCTGAGGGAAATGTTTTGTTTTCAGTTATTTTCAAATATAGTGGCACAAACGAAAATAAAAATTGTTTATTTGGAACATTCGTGGAACATTTCAAATCTAGTTCAATTAGTAAAAACTGGTCTGTGGCTTTAACAATATTTATAAAGAAAATATTTAACAACAGAACTCTGGCACGACCCATCCACAATAAACCTGCATAAAATTGTGCAGCAAATTTTTATAGTATAAACAAGTTTTGAAATGTCTGACAAAAGGTTTAGGCAATTAAATGCAACCCTTTTTGCATAGCTAATTGCATTTGGCTAATTTGCATAGCACTCATATATTAGTAGTAATGACATGGCAGCAATAAGTTCTGTGAATGGATTAAGTCATTTATCTTACTGCTGCAACAGTGATTACTTTGACATTAGTCAAAATGCATAAATGCATTCCAGAGCAGCAAAAACAGCTCTCATTGGCTTAAACTCCAATGCATTAATATAACAGCTGGGGTAAACGTTATTATAAAATCAAAACGCAATCTATCTCAAAGGGCAAAAAGGAATATCAATCTGGCACAAGTGTCTCCAGTTGAATCTTAATATCTGCTGCATTTTTAATGTCCCCAACTGTTATATCAAACCTCTTTAACCCTGATTAAGACAGTGAACTGCCTCTGTTAGCAAAGATGTCTCTGTGAATGGCTCAAAGCACACAGAGTACGTGTAATATCTGCGTTTTGTTTGGCGCCTGAGGCTAGCAGCACTTTGGAACTTTCACCTTCCAACTTCATCCGCTTTGATGAAGCTATTGAGGCCTCAGGACCTGCGAGGAGAGGACACTGAAGGGTAAGATGTAATTTATAAATATAATATTTTACAAGTCTGTCATTCCAAAAGTAAAAACGTACTTACCTTTGTGAAGACGTTTTGTAATTCAGTGTCAATTACAGCAGTACCTAACAAACAAAAACATCAGGTTCAAACCAACATTGTAAAATGGATATATCAGACTGTAAATTCTGCTGTTTGAAAATGCTGATACACACACTTTTGAGCACATTCTATATTAATCTGCCACGTTGTTGTTTAACATGCCAAAGGCAAACAGTCTACAGTCATCAGGGCCCTAAACATAGCATAGCAGCACCCACCTGTGGCTCTTCCAGCACTAGCCAGCGTTCTGTGACATTCTGAAGATCCTGCCCACTCAATGGCTCTCTGAGACGCACCCTCACCTCCAAAAGACCACCCGTGGCTTTTCGCCCATCCATAACCTACGTACAAAAATAACATGTAAAAAAAATAATAATAATTGTAACCATAGCAACATCTGACTGATGGCTGTGAACTTGCCATTTTAGCTCAGGTTCACTAATTTAACAGTGACATTGTGTTTCTCACAGCTAGTGTTTGCAGTCTTGTTTATATTTCCTACAGCCCTGGATGAACTTCACAAACAACACAGAAAGACAAGAGTACTGTGAATATAAACAGCCTAGCTCACCTCCATTATCTCCCTCACTTCACTTTCAGATTCCAGTTTCTCTAGTTTGAGGTGGGCTGCTCCCACAGGCTTGTCACTCCTCAGGAAGCCACTGTGACAAGACAAAGAGGTCACTGTGAACCTCAATTCCACCTACACATACTGACTCAGCAGATACAAAAGTTCAGTCAGGGCAGCACTGGTCAAATATTTATTCTGCTGTGTGGTCCTCCAAATACGCATGAAAACGAATGAACGTGAACTGTTTTTTTAAAGAAACAAGTTGGAGCGCAAGAACATTCACCCTTTGTGCAGCACCTCCAGCTTCAGGCCTTTAGTCTGCACTAGTCTCTTGAAGCCACGGTGATTACGGTTGATGTTCAGCTTGAAGCTCTGGTTATATTCTGACAAAATGCAAAATAATACCAAAGATTATAGATATTAACAAAATGCAGCAGTTCTGTTCTTATGAATGGTGCTCAGAATGCTCAGTATTGCTGGTCTAGGGAAGTTGTGCTTCAGGTAAAAAAAAGCCATTGTCGATTGTTGAAGACTAATAATTCTGTACAGTGTTGTTGAGCACTTGCCAACCTTTGTGCATGTGCAGTAACTAGCTTAGGAGCATAAATGTGAGCTTGGAAACAGAATTTACGGAACAGTTGATATCAGGTTCAGTTGTTGGTCAGAAATATATTGTTGACCTTAACAAATGATTAAAATAATATTGGTCTTCATTCAATTTGATGGAACTTAGTGTTGTATTACTGAAATAGCTGCACAGAGGTGTTGCAAATATGGTTGCCAAGAGGGATGACTTCCTTAAAGAGAAATCATAGAGATCATATAGAAACAAAAACATTTTTACCTGGATTGTTGGTATTTTTGATAACTGATGTTTTATGTTTTTGAGGTTGATCCTGACATAAACACAAATAGTCATTGTTAAGATCAAATAGATGACAGGGTAAAATAAGCCTAGATTTGACTGATAAACTGGAACTTACTGTACTGGAGTATGGGAAGTCAAACTTGACATATGCATCTAAATCACTGGATGCAACGCCTTTCAAAAGAAGCAGAGATAGAGGTTATTCTTCTTAATATAAGGTTATATAAAGATATATTATTTTGTTCATCTTGCAGGATCTGTTTCAGAACTGTTCTTGTAGCTGGACTGGTAGAGAATTGTATTAGCAACACATTGGTCATGGGTTTAATTACTATTAAATGTGGTTGTGATGGTGAATAAATGCAGAGCTTTTAGTGCTTCTTTTAAGGAAAAATGTTTGGCTTACCAGATGGTGCAGGGAGGTTCATTCCCCTAACAATCACCACAACCATTTCTGTACTGCTGAGGTCTGAAAATATCCTACCACAGGGTAAACCGTGGTGATTAATTTAATGTTACATTGCTTCTTTCTACAAAAGATACTTAGTACAAGCCATTTCCATGGTGTATTCATAAGATCTGCAGAGAGATTGTCTGACCTGACAGTGTGGTATGTTCTCTCCTCAAAGTGATGTTTAGGAGGCTCAAGCCCCCTATTTTGAGCCAGTTTAAGGATCTCCAAGCTCTTTTTACATTGTTCTGCCATCTTCTCAAATCTGAAAATGGGAAAACAGAAGTCAATGCACAACAAAACTGTGTTTGTGGGACAGATTGTATTATATACATACTTGGTAGTCTCTGGAACGTTCCCCATGTGCGCAAACTGCTTGGAGAACACCACACATTTCTGTAGAAGAAAGGAAACTTACATACTCCATGTGTACATACACTGTTACTACATTAACATACTGCTTTCCTGTTACCTCATGCTGCTCTTTGAGAAGTTTGGTAAGCTGTGCGAAGACCTCTTCAGCTTTTTCTGAGACCTGAACATCCCTATGATGGACTAAGATAAAGTCCTCATCCTCATCTCCAGGTGGTGATGGCACCTAGTGCAATTCAATCTATAATATTCCTCAACTGTACAATACTACACTAAATATCAAACCAAGAAGATTATTTTTACAGTAAATAGCCAGATCAATCCTTGTAATTTTGGCACCTATATTTTTTAAACTGTATTTAATTACTGATCATTTCATTTGCTGAAGCATTTATTATAAAGTAAAAAGTGTACATCCACTTACATCCACCATCTTACCACTGCGCACTGCTTCTATCATGGGGTCCAAACCCTTGGCAGTGCGCAGGAGGGTCTTGGCCTGCTCGAGGTCTTTCTTCTGTTTTGCCTGCAGCGCTGCTTTCACATACTGCTTTTTGCGTCCCTCCAAAAACTCCAATTGCTGCTCAGCTGAGGAGACAATAACCACATTCAAGCCATTTGACAAGAATTTAGTTTGACAAATAAGGATGACAAAGAAACATTCACAAACCAGTGTCTGTTAGACTCCCTCGTTTGGACGCCCTGTCTGGGGAAGGGGTCTTTTTTGGTTCCTGTATAATTGGCTGTACTGCCAGAGTGGGCTTCTTTTGGTTGTCTACTTTTGCAGTTTTAACCTGGAAGGCAAATGGCCTATCAAGCAAAACTTTCAAAAATGGTGACATTTTTAGTAGGGACAACTTTAGAAACATCAATAGAACTTTGTATTTTTATGCAGATACTTACTTTTGCCACCTTCTCCTCCCCATCACCATATTCCTCTTCCTCACCAGTTTCAGCTTCATTAGACGTCAGCTTATTGGCTGTTTCCAGCACAGCAGCCAATCCTTGCTCAGGTGAAGTGGCCTTCTGGCCTGGTATTGGAGGAAAACCTAAGGGGGCCGTTACATTTGGTAAATATTTTCTTGGCAGGCTTTCGAGCAAATCTTTTAAATGCCTGCATGCTACTGACCTGGTGGGGCTGGAAGTTCATCGTAATTGACTGTTCGACCTGCTTTAAAAGCGCGGATGGCAGCCTGGTATTGCTGTGGATCAGGGAGAGAAGACAAAAGATCAGACAATTAATAAACTAAAACATTTAAGTAAACACTAAAAGAAAAATAGAAAGTTTTATAGTAATGCCTATTGTGTCATTACCAACATCCTGTGGTTTAGTTTTTATTTGAATAGATGTAGTAACCTTAGCAATGCGTTCATGCATGCGGGCTTTGCGATCATCTCCGCTTGCTTTAGCTTGTGTGAATGCCTCTTTATACTTTGCCATCCTCTGTTCCAGAGCTTCAAGGACAGTCTTAGGCTGAGCTGGGCCAGTATCACTGTCAGCTGGTGTAAACAAAAACAGAAAATTAAGACTAAGATAGACTAAGGTACAAGCAGCTCAGATGGCTCCTACTAACCACTGTAGATAAACATGTACATAATAATTCAGTAGACACACACAATCTGAGTGCTGGTGAACTCACCTTGCCCTTCAGGAGCTGAAGGTGAGCTTGCCTGAGATTTGGCCTGAGTAACTGTGGAGACTTCAAGAAGAATTAAACTTTAAATGTAAACTTTAAAATGAATATCAACTACACATTGCTATAAAAATCCTGACAGATTTACTAAAGTATACATTTGTATAACCTAAATTAAAGAGTTTTTATATAACAGTTCTGGTCCGCTGATCTAATTGGACAAGAAGCTTATATTTAGTACAACAGCACTGGGCTGCTTTATTAAATGGTGTTCCAGACCAGCTTCACAACATATGGAAATTGATACTGTTACATTTTGAATTTTTTTTAGTGAAGCAAAAATAGAAAAAGTAAAATCAAACATGTGATATTAACTTATTAACACAGAACTGTTGTATAACAGCAATATTACACTCTATATCATGCTGTTATACTGAATATCAGCATTGCTGTGATTACCAGCAGCTGAATCACAACCATGCCTCTTGTTCATGTGTTATATATTCTGGTTGAATTTGTCTGTGCACAATTCTGGTTTTCTTTCTTGTTTAACATAGAATAGCTGTGTTTGTGTTCACAGATGACACTTCAGGTCTAACCTTGAGACAGAGGGGGTGGAAGGGAGCTCATGTCCAATGGCTGGCCTTTCTCCAAAGCCTCAAGTGCAGCATTGAATCCCTAAGCCAAAAAAGCAAACAGTATAGTGGTCCTCTTTGTCTACTTCCTACAAGTCTTGAATACCTCAAATACCTTAACAAATTTTTGCTACTGGTGATTTATTAGAAATCTTCGTTGACGGAAAACAGAAACTTGGTTACGAGTCAGATCCAAACTTGCATGACAACATAGGTAAGGTAATAAAGGCAAACCTTTTCAAACAAAGCTGATTAAAATAGCTCATTTTTACTGGAGACAAAACATGTAGCTAAAACAGTTTGACAACAATGAGTAAACCAACTACTTTTTGCAATCTAGTCCTGTATCCTGTCCTATTACATCTAATTCAATACATAATCAGACTAAATAGACAATTAAAAATAAAAATAAAGTTTAATTGTCAAACATTTAACAACACTCTGGGGGATAACACTAAATTTGAAGGCACAAATCCAAAGAGGGAAAATCAGTTAAATATGTTTGTAAATTAACAGTATAGACACAGTAACACATATCTATACAAATTCTACCTTGCTGCTCTTTATGTACATTTTGGCGTTCTCAATATCTCCTGCTTGTTTGGCCTTGAGAGCTGCCATCCTGTAGTCTCTCTGTCTTTCCAGCAGAACGTCTTTAATGGGCTGTTGCACTGGTGAGTCAGAAAACCATAATGAGTTCTTTACTAGCAAAACTCTGCAGAATATCATACTGCTACTTAAATCAGCAAGCCAGGAACAACCTAAAGCGGCAGGTCCTAATTTTCAACACTGTTTTATATGCATAACCTTGCTGATTCAATCTATAAATATTATTAGCTGTATTGTTACTACTGTTACTATTTTTTTGTATTTCGTTTACCTCTGACAAACTATACAATTAATAATAAACATTATGTATCAGTATAAAAAATAAAGTAATAACAAAACGTGCCAAATATAAACTCAACTAAAAATTAATACATGTGCAACACAAGTACCTTTGTCTAAAGAAAACTTTGTGCTAAATGCTGACCAAACAGGAAACTAGGTTTATATGATAATTTTAGATTAACAGAACCACTAAGTGCATAACCACACAGTCTAAAACTTTTTAAACTATTAGTAAAAATGCTCCTATTTTTACATTTTAATTTCATACAAAATGTTTTATTACAAATTATATGATCACAAAAACACGTTTAAATAAAAAAAGAAATCCTCTGTTTAATGTGGTCTGATTTTTAAACCCAACTGTATATCCAGCAACTACATCTGTTAACCGTTCATCTTGTAAACTGTGGCCAGTTGCTTTTGAAGCACTACACTGACCTAAGAGAGGGTCAACAGCACTTCTTGTATGTTCCTCATCTGGAGATGACAGGGAACCTGGTGAGGTTAATGCAGAGGACCCCTCTTGAGTGTTAGATGCTGGATCCATGACAACAGGAGCAGTCTCGGCTGAGATGGGGGAGTTCTCAACAGCACTGTCAGACTCATGCTGATCAGGTGATTCTGCAGGTTGGGCAGGGGGCTGACTAGCACCAGAAGGGGCCCCACATGCAACTGGAGGGGGAAGCTCTGTTTCGTCAATCTTTCCTCCTTTCCGTACAGTAGCCAGCATAGTTTGAAGTGTCTTAAGAAGAAATAAAAAAAAATGTACTTTTGTTAATTATTATCATATGGCCCTATTTTATTACCTAACACTACAAGTTTCTTCAAAAATGCAACATCTTAAACTTGTTTCTATACATTATATTCACTCACCTTAAGGCCTCTCTCATATCTGCGAGTTTTAGAGGACTCTCCTGTAGCTTTGGCATTCATCATAGCTATTCTATACATGTTGCTTCTCTCCTCTAAAGTGTGCTCAATACTACCAGGCTTTGCGGATATGTTCGTTTCCTGTGTAAGAAAATGAATTAATTAAAACTAATTAAGTGATCCTGCTAAAAACCATCAAACGTAATTTATTTTTATTGATTACAAATATAAACAGTATAATCAGCTATGTCATAAATCAAATTACCCTCTAAAATTAAACCTCCCAAATTAAATTAATCTCCCAAATGCGACTAATTAGTGACATTATGATACTATCTCCAAAAGAATGATGAAAGAAAATCTAACCCGGTTTAGCAGTATCTGGTGCGCTGGAGGAACTTCTGCACTAATAAGGGAGGTTGGGGTTGTGGCACCCGAGTCCTTTATTTCCTCCTCTTCAACCACTTCCTGAAGCTCAGCCTAGCAATACATCACAACACTGTAACAACACATCCAGTGCTGATATGAAAGATAAATGAGCTTATCATTATTAGCAGAATAGATATTTATTTACCAGAAGATCTTCATCATCTTCCAGACGTTCATTTTCATCATCATCGTCAATGTCTTTCATGCACGCCTCTGCCATCTTTTCAATATCCTCCATTGGTAATGGGGCTTTAACACATACATTTGCATAAAGTTAATTTGTAACGTTCACAATATTCAGAATTGGTGAATCGGTCAGGCTATAACAATTGCAGTGGTTTATTAATACAAGCCAGGGCTTGTATTAGTTTATTTTCTTAAATGTTTACACTTAGCATTTCCCTATTATTAAACATTTGATGATTCTGCATCTAGAACAAACATGCATAAAGAGTAAGAGAATACATTGAATGGAAGTGTGTCAAATCCAGCATCTTAAGTTTGGTTGCAATCTGCATTCATGATAGAAATTACATCAATCCTGATGCCCACCTTTGACAGCCTTTTTACCCCTTGCAGGTGCAGCTGGTTTCTTCCCAACAATGGCAGCAAATTCAGCTTCTAAACCTGGATCACTCAGATCCTCGTCCATGTCCAGCATATCCTCTGGCTTTAACTCAAGAAAGAGCCCCATCTGCAGGAGACAAAAAGGACCACTAACTCTTCTTTTTCATTAAAAAACATTAGAAACAGCATAACTAATCATTTACTTTTAATCTATCAATGTATAAAAAACTGACAGCCAAGATAACAAACACAGCCCAACACTCACCTGTTTGGCTGCAGCTGCGCCTTGGCCGTTTGGTCGTTTGTTTTTTCTGCCAAACATTTCCCACCCAGTTCTGCTCTTTCAGCCCTGGACAAACACTCGCCTGAATGTTTGGATCCAGAGTCTAGAGTGTAAATGAAAAACAAAAAATGATCGCTAAAGGATGTGTACAACAGAAAACCTGTGTAGTGATCTTATACTAAACTGGCATGTGAGCTGAACTAATGAAGGGTCCTGATCACAGAATGACAGAAGTTTAGAGCAAACGGATGTCACATGTGTTGTTAACACGTGGACTGCTGACTCACCATACAAATGCACCAATGTGTTATGGACTGTTTGTTTACTCTTTTTCCTCCTATGCAGCAAACTATGTCCACTTCCTCATTCAGTCTGAATTTACTCATAAACCCGAGTAAATAAAGCTGTCAGTTCATGTAATGGAAATAAAAAACACTCGACTGCTATTACAGACAGTATCGATTGACTCGACACACCTACATTAAATTCACTGATGGTTAATGTATATGTACATCATGACAACTGAAAAAACATTAAAAGTGACACGGTCGACAGCGTATCGCTGATATATAGGTAATAGCAGTTTGTAGTATAACACACGTAAATGAATGGTAGTTTATTTACCTTCACTGATTTCCAAAGAAAACATTAAACAGCACATTGCGCTGTGCGCGGCATTGCATGTGTTTTGGTAACGCAACCGAAGCAATGAAAACATCACGCCTCGCCCAATCAACGCCGACAAATAACATTTTCAAAATAAAAATCCATTTCCAAGATATCTTTTATCCCCCAAAATGGGTTTCAATATTATGAATCACTTTATCTTTCAAATAAAATAATACATTAATTTCTTTTTAGTTTTTTCATATACGTTGGCTAAATAAGTAAGAAGCCCACTAAATACAGAACAAGGGAGATTATTTTAGAGTGGTCATTGAAATAAGATTAAGAAATAATTTTCTGTATGAATATGGTTTAAATGATGCTTAAATTAACATCTATTTTAGAAACTGCGTAGAATTAATTCATTATCCTTTCATGCCGACATCATCTATTAAATAAATATATTAATAAGATATTAATAATGGACCAAATACTGACATTTCAGATAAGCACCACAGCAAAAAGTAATAATTATCTTCTTGTTGTTTAATGGCCATTTACTGCTTAAGACTGTTATTAAATGAAAATAATTCTTATAATCAAAAACTCTAAAGGGTTAAACTTCCCGGAAAAACGCAATGGCGCGTTGACCAATCAACGCTGAGCATTTGCCACACTGCCGTGGTAACAGTGAAAACGTGTGTTTGAATCCACCAATCACGACAGCGCGTCCAGCCATTTAAACTGGTGTAGATCCGTTAAGTATCTTCGTTTGTTCAGAGGAAGGTAGTTGTGGAAGGACGTGAAAAATCAAAGTGATTTAAATCAGAGCATTTATTGATCCGTGAGTTATATTGTGCACCAGGGAGGACGATATTGGCTTTGTGGTAAGATAAAATCTGATTTAATAGTTGTTGGCTATTCTTCTAGTTAATGGCGTAATTGCGTGACTTGTAGCACTTCTGGTTGCTCAAGTTAATTACACTGAAGGCTTATTTCAAGTTTGTTTTTTTATCTAGTGTATTATTAAACATCAGACCATCATTTCATAATAGCTCGTGTGCATCCTATAGTTAGAGTTGATGTATTTTTCTTGAATTTCTTTATAGTGATCACCGCTGCATTAGCCATGTCTCACTTTGGCTTTGAGAACGACATCCACAACGTCCTAAGACTGGACATGCCCATCACAAACGCCCCGATGGCTAGATGGCAGAGAAAAGCCAGTACATCCAATTCCACAAACCCAAACTCCCTCTCGCCCAACAAGAGTATGAACAGATCAGCGAGCACTTCCAAAACACCCAGTAAAACTCCCGGTAAGAGGCACGTGCATGCTCGTTTGTCAAGATGGACAATCTTGCATGAGTTGTTAGTCCGCTACATATTAACTTTCTCCTAACAGGAAAGAACGGCAAGACACAAAACACACCTTCAAAGGCTGGAGGAGATCGTTATATCCCCACAAGAAATAACAAGCAGCTGGATGTAGCGAGTTTTCTTATTTCTAAAGAGAACGAGCCGGTTGAAGAGACTGCATCTTCCTCATCAGCAGTAAGTGTTTGGGTTTTCTGTTGTTGTGATGGTTAAAATGTTAAGCTTCAAAACGACAGTCTCAAACACGCTTATTGTTCTGACAGCAAACTCAAAAAGCTTGGTCTGTGACACTAAATGGATATGACATTGAGGAAGCAAAGATCTTGCATTTAGGAGGCAAACCACTTAATGCACCTGAAGGTAGGATAATACTTTGCTTGTCTTTGTTAATAAATCTTTGTTGCCTTTTAAATGTTAATTTGAAACAAAAATTTGCAACTTACTTTGCTGGAGAAGTGTTGTATTTGCTATATTAGCTTGTACTATACAGGTTTTGTATTGACTAACACCCTGTGAGTAAGTTGACACCCATCTGGAGGACTCAAGCTAACAGAACATTTTTCACAGGTTATCAGAATAACTTGAAGGTTCTGTACAGCCAAGTGCCCACACCTGCCTCCACCAAGAAAAGACGGTACATGTCCTCGGTTCCAGAGCGGATTCTAGATGCCCCTGATATCAGAAATGACTTCTGTGAGCTAATTTTGCCTTAAAACCACATGGTCTAATTTTGAATATGATTACTGGTTGTGTCCTTTTATTCATAAGCTAATTTACCCTCAGATCTGAACCTGATGGATTGGGGAAGGCAAAACCTGTTGGCAGTTGGCCTTGCCAACCATGTATATTTGTGGGACGCTAGTGCAGGGGACATTGTCTTATTGAAGAAAATGGAGGATGAAAACGATTATATCTGCTCCGTCTCTTGGAGCAAAGATGGCAATTTCTTGGCTATTGGGACCAGTGATTGTAAAGTAGAGGTAATTACTGATCTGATTTGACTGCTTATTTTTCCCACTGTGGTTGCAAACTTTGCATCCTTTTGTAAGAAAACATTAAACTGATTACATTACCTGAAGTCATAACCAGTCATATTTCTCTCTGTGAACTGGTGTATTAATACATTAAGTGTTCCTGCCTTTTCTCTTGCAGTTATGGGATGTGCAGTACCAAAAACGTCTTCGTAGTATGGATGGCCATTCTGCAAGGGTTGGTTGCTTGAGTTGGAATGATCATATTTTGTCTAGGTAAGACCAGTATCAGCTTGTACTTGGAAGATGTTTGTATGCATTTCTTAAACAGAGCATTAAGTGCTAACTGTTTTGTTTAGTGGCTCCCGCTCTGGTTTGATTCATCTGCATGATGTTCGAGTAGCAGACCATCACATGTTCACCTTTGGGGGGCACAGTCAGGAAGTCTGTGGCCTTACTTGGTCCCCTGATGGAAAATATTTAGCTAGTGGTGGCAATGACAACATGGTGTACATTTGGCCAATGACAACTGGCTCAGAGAATCAAGCCATCCATGCTCTCAGTGAGCACCAAGGAGCAGTCAAGGTAACTTAAATTTAGTTGATACTTGTCCATCATTCTTTCTGAACTGTTTTACTTTATGAGGGTTCTGGTGGTTCTTGTGCTTTAAGGCTTTAGCATGGTGCCCATGGCAACCTAGCATCCTTGCATCAGGAGGGGGCACCAGTGACCGTCATATTCGCATTTGGAATGTCAATAGTGGCTCCTGTATCAGTGCTTTGGATACATGCTCACAGGTAGGCTCAACCTTTGTGTGGATGCTTATTGTCGTGGGGCTGTAAGAATAATTTTGGTAACTTTTCCTCCTTTCAGGTATCATCTCTTGCGTTTTCACCCAATTACAAAGAGTTGGTGTCAGGCCATGGTTTTGCTCATAACAAGGTTATCATCTGGAAATACCCTTCGCCTGCTAAAGTTGCAGAACTTGAAGGCAAGTTTTTTTCCCCACTGGTTACTTTTGTTCAGGTGACTTGTACA
>JAZGTK010002003.1:2676-34569 GCA_036877625.1 Ambastaia sidthimunki | reverse complement strand
TTTGTAAAATACCTAACAAATATAAAAGCATTTTTTTCCCTTTGCTTTAAGCTTGTCCTCATGCTGTGCTGAGTCTGGTCACTGACTTAGGTGACATCATAGCTGGAAATGTAAATATCTTGACCCTAAGATGTGATGTCACAGATGAGAATAAATGGAACTACACCTGGTACAAGAACGATGACAAGCAGAACGAGTCTTCAGATATATTTAAAGTGGGAGCAACCGATGAAATAATTAAAAGTGAATACAAATGCAAGGGAGTAAGGACAGAGAGGCCACTGTCCTCTTCTGTAAGTGAGGGGTTCATACCAAATAATATTGGTAAGTAATGGTGCTGTTTTCTGTATTAACCTGCTGTCTAAATGTCATATTCATATGTCATAAAACTGATTTGTGCATTAAGACAGTGTTAGGAATTGTCATAATAATCAAAAAAGTTCTCAATTCTATTGTTTTATATTTGATTATTCAAACCTAAAGTTTGATATAATCTATTAATTGTCTTTAAACAAAATATGTTTGTTTAAAAAAGAACCTTGATTGTTTAATGGTCAACTACACGAAGGTACTGTATACGGTTACATATTGTT
This sequence comes from Ambastaia sidthimunki, assembly GCA_036877625.1. Classification (NCBI taxonomy): domain Eukaryota; kingdom Metazoa; phylum Chordata; class Actinopteri; order Cypriniformes; family Botiidae; genus Ambastaia; species Ambastaia sidthimunki. The sequence goes on along the minus strand of JAZGTK010002003.1, from coordinate 33,976 downwards.
AACCTGTGTTCTAGATCAAGATGGGATTTTAGTCAGTTTGGCTTGATCAAGATGATCTAGGTGATGAAACAACCATGTGTTAGAGCTGAGTAGACCCTGGTAGATTTTAATCAAATTGGTTAGCTTAAAACCAGCTTGACCAAGTTAACCTGATATGACAATTGTTTGCCAGCAGGGACATTTCCCTAATTTGACAAAACTTTTGAATTTTTTATTAAAAACAGTTGCTTTAAAGGTTTTTTGGATTTGAATCACAGCAAACAGATTTGCAGTAAACTTAAACACTCACTTCAACTTTTGGTCAACTGCTGGTTAGTCCCACTTCACCTGGCAAATAGTGCTCAGATGTATTAACCAACATGCTAGTGTGTAACAAAATAATTTTCCCAGACATGTATCCAATTTGAATGAGATGTGCATTTAACTTAACATAACTAGCTGATCAGTGTTGTAACTGAATAACTGTAACTGTAATTATTACAACTTTCTTACCCTTGTTTTAGTGTTCAAAAGAAAAATACTGCTGGGAATCTCAGGCTGTCTCGTCTGCTGTATTGTAATTTTGATCGCTGGATGCATCGTTCTAAAAACCACCCGTAAGCCAGGTACAAACAAAAACAAATATTTATTTCTAAATTTAAACAATTATGCATTTGATTTAAAGCTAGATGCCTATATAGTATGAACCACTTATAACTAGTGTTTTTATTGAATTCCTAAAATGTCTAACATGACTATATTTAGATTTTTAATAGCTTTTGTATTATTACATTAAATTATTAACTCTAATTATTACATGTTAATTTTTATCATTAGAAAAGAAACAGACAGTTTGTGAGGACTTGTTTATCTCAGTAGCTGATTCCAAGAACCGTAAGTTTCAATTTTATGTGTGTGTGTGTGTGCATGTCCCAAGAAGTAATCCAAATGTGAGAAAATTTCACTTTGGGAAGGAAACTTAACATTACACAAAGTAAATAATTTTTTTTATTCTGTTATGTATTGCTTCATTATTTGTAAAAAGCAAAATGTTTTATGTTATGGTAATTACACAACCTGTAAATGTATATAAAACAGCCTATGGTGTGTGTGCATTTGTGTGTGTGCGCATGTGCATGTGTGTGTGAAGTTTTCCTACATTTACTGTGTATTGGTCTGTCATTACTCTACACAGAAGCTTCTTTACCCTTGGTGACGTACATGGCCAACAAACCAACAGATAAAGGTACGACAAGTCTGATACTATGTAATATGTGAAAAACAAGTGTAGAGTGACTCAACAAATCAGTTGTTTGTTGTTTTAATTTTCGCTTTTGTTGAAAATTATGGTTCTCTGTCATTTTCAGAATCTGGAGAAAAAGAGGATCTGATTCTGGATCGTATTTCTGTCACTCACGTTGATGGTGTGATAAAGGGTAATTCAAACCATGTGTATATCACATAATTAAAAGAAAATATGTGTATATATATTACATATATATCACATATATGTCACATATATATCACATAACCGAAAGAAAAATTATTCATATCATGCACATAAAAGACAGGATTATATTAATTACCCACATTTTTATACGTATTCAGTACATAAGTATTACACTTAAAGGTTCAGTGTGTAATTTTGTTTAGTTAAAAAATGAACAAAAAACAGTTATTAAGCAGGTTACACAACAGAACAATCCTCTTATTCAGCCTTATCCAATTTGCAGTGATAAATTCCTAATAATGATTTATCATTCGAATTGTTGGGATTTTGCCGGAAATTGTTGTTTTTACTTCCTTTGTCTGTGTGGTTGTTATAGCATTTGTGGGCCCTAACAATACTACAGCATTTACTACAGAAACTTACTCATGTTAGGATAATAGCTCCACAAATAACTTGTGGTTTTGTTTCAGACAGAGGTGGTAATAGACAGACACAAGTTCCACACTGCAGCTTTAATGTCAGTTACCTTAATCACACTAATTAAGTCATTTTTCCTAAAGGTGAAGATACACCATCAGCAGCGTCTAATGGCCTAACATCTTTTAAAGGTATAATGAAGACATACACTTTTTATTAGCATTTTGTACTTATTGTGGGTCTAAAATGGCTTGTATCCATTTAGGAATTAATAAACAATTAATAAACTTATTATATCTGTTCTAACTCCTCAGGAACATAAAACATTTTCAGCATTCATCAGCAAGCTGCCATGTCTCTCTTTTGCAATGAAGCAGATAAAAGACTTCCTTTTACTGTATATATATATGACTGCATATTATATATACTGCATTTTTTATATAGTGCATCACTTTGTGTTAGAGTAATTGGACTTTTATATACAAAGGCTGGACATAAAGACGGTAGTGATTGTACAGTTATGATAAATGAAAGACAATAACTTCTGTTATGTGCTAGAATTATAATAATCAGAAATCAGATGTATAGCCTATAAAATGTACTGTATAAGTACAAATCTGCTGTAGTCTATCAGAATTATAATACAATTGCTAGATTGTTTTTTTACTGTAATTTATTTGGACATTAAGCATAAGCTTATAGTTGTTGCCACATATACCAAAGTAAGCAATTTAAATATAGTATGTGCTTATTTTTTTCTTTTAATCATTTTGTCATAACTTTATTCCATTGTGTTCAATCTATTTAAAATAAAGGTTCACTTAATCCATTATTAACAGTAATAAAAATTAAAATGGTTAAGGGGATGTCTAGTTTAGCATTTTATTGCGGTCTTATGGTTGTGCTCGAAAAATAGTACACCACATACTACTCTATTTCTGCAGACGTATGTGGCATAGAACAGAACACACATCAGTTTAGTGTAGTACATTTTACCCACACTTGCAGTCTTTTCACTTGACTATCGTCTACTAACTTTCTTGATGAATTAGTTTTCATTTTTAGATTAAATTGTGAGTGCTTTACTTTTAAAAAATATATTAAAGCAATTTTTCATGTTATACAGTCTCTTGATTTATTGAATAATGAATTAAGGTATGTCTGTAGAGGCGTTGGCATTTTTAAGTAAATGCTTTGTTTATACACAATAATTTTATAAACTATAAAAACATAATAAAACGAATTGTGGTAACGATATCTGTGTAAAAATGTGACCTCTATAAAATAATGGCAGGGTAAAGCAAAATTCTGGGGAATATTAAACCTAAAACTAATTAAACCTATAACTATAAAATATATGTATGAAAATACATTTTAAATAAATGCTGTAGAAGCATTGTTCATTGTTACTTCATGTAGCTTCATTGTACTTCATAGCTAATGCATTAACTAATGTTAACAAATACCACCTTATTAAAAAGTAAAGCAATAACCATAAACACATCAATAATAAGCTTGATTGTAATATTAAGTCATCAAAATGCTTTTCGGCCAACCTACAGAGAAAATATTTTAGAACAGCAGAGGGTGCTGTTTTTATACTGAAAAAAGAATTGGGTTAACCTTTTTCATTTTCATTTGTATTTGAAGTACCATTAGCAACCAGCACTTGTTTAATGTATTTTTGAATAGTTTTCCACAGCCAACTGGTCCAAACGTATTTTCCTGCCTGCTTTTTAGTCACTTTACATCATTGTACTTTAATTAAACAGTTGAGGTCATGGAAGTCAAAGACAGTTAAGTTTGATCTCATTACAGAAATATCTATAAAAACTTTCCTTGCAAATGTTAATTAAATCCATTTCAGAACAAACAAAACCAGGTGAATCCAGTTTGTGTTGTGCTGATTAATCTTGAGACAGCAGAGGGGAACAATTTCAGTTACTACAAAGGGAAGCATGTATGTAGTTTTATTTGTTTGTGGCGTGTGTACATGCGTACTGTAGGAGAGAAGGATGTTATGAAGGTACATAGAAGAAGGAGTCTGAGGCTATAATGTAGGACAGAGGAATGAGGGAGGAGCATGTGGTGGTGAAAAAAGAATAATACAGGAACATAAAAGGCAGAGGGCACTGTGGGTGAGTTTCAGAGAGAGAGAGATGATGGAGTGGGTGTGCTGAAGGCTTCCAGCACTGCAGTATGTTGCAGTACCCAGCCCCCATTGACAGCACATTATACACGTTTAAAACCTTATTCTTTATTATTTTGTGTTTATGCATTTGGCCACACCCAATATTGTACATTTAAAAATGAGTTCTGTTTAATATTTCTGTCTAATGAGTCATCTTGTCACTCAAACTGATGAGGTGCCACAGCAGGTCCTACTGCAAGAGATGATGTCCTTTGTCAAACACAACACATCCCCTGTGTGTGTGTGTGTGTGTGTGTGTGTGTGTGTGTGTGTGTGTGTGCGTGCGTGCGTGTGTGTGTGTGTGTGTGTTAGAAATCCTCAGAAACTGAAAGTGACGTGTAGCCCACATTGTAAATTCCAGCTAAAATTATAGGAAGGGGAGAGATATTTTATTTTATGTAGTGACTATAAAAATCTCTTTCATTTACAACCATTTGTAATGAATTTAGTATTTCATGTGTTCTTTTAGCTCGAAGAGCATAGTGCTAGCAACACCAAGGTCATGGTTTTGATCCTCAGGGAACATGCCAGCAAATGGTTACCCATGAATGCATTGCTAAAAAGTGTCCTCTAAATTCAAATTTAAGCATTTTTATACCAGATTAAACTGGAAATAAAGTTACAGTTGTATTATTTTGTGCTAAGTACTCTGAGTAAAAGTGCATTGCTGTGTCCGATTAGTGTCAGAAAAAAAGTGCATTGCTTTCTGTGGTCATCCAAATTCCAATTGTTAGCATACATCAATAAATTTTTTAAATTAAACATATAGAAAATATTTGTTGGAATTCGTTGGATATATGAACAAAAGGGTAAATATTAGTGGGTTAAAGAAGTTGCATTGACTCTTACTGCATTGACTCTTACTGGCTATTAATCTATGTTGTCATACAAACATAACAATTCTCACAAAACTAAAAAGGAAAACAATGAAAAGAAAGCATTTTATTGTCATAATAATTTAGCACATTGACAAAACAAAACTAGCATTAATAGGACTTTAAGAAACAACAAGAAAACTGCCAAGCCATGTTTCACAGGGTCAGAGAGTCTGTGATAGGAAGCAACACATAGTGTTGACACATTTTCCTTTTGAGTTCAAATATATTAGTTTTATGACAAAACTGAGTCTGGCCCAACTGAAAACAAACTATATTATTCCCTTCCATTCACTCCCATATTGCCTTCCATATTGGACCTCTCAGCAAAGATACTACAAAGGAAAATTTAGATCAAAAAAATATTTGTTGTTTTTTAAACCAGCTCTAGCTCTGGGCATTACATCTAAGGTTTAGACAAGTCAAGATTTAAGTCTGCTTAGCCCAAACATCTTAAACAATAACAGCAAACTCTTTAACTTAACTCTTTAATAATGACATAGTCAAGTTCTCTTGAGTTGCTAGAAATAGCAAGAAACAGCAACGAAAGCTGTAGTTTCCTAATGGAGACGCTGTTCTAGGCAAAGATCCACTGCATGCTGAATATTGTTGTTGTTGGCTTTTCTGTTATTTAAATAGATTAAAGTGAGTGCTGTTACGATCTGAGCCCACATGCTTGAAATGATCCCATCCAGACGATCTGAGCCCACATGCTTGAAATGATCCCATCCAGACATTAGCTGTAGTTTCCATTGACGCTGCTATCTCATCAGTGCTTGAAGCTTAATGTGTGTGTGCTGTGGAGTGTGTTTCAAATGAGTTTCGAGTTGCACCCTTATTTCTTGTTGTGGTGCAGCAAGAAGTGCAGATAATTTTGGAAGAGAAAGATAGGGAGAAAAAATTTAATCAAATTTAGACCTCCAAGAATAGAGGTGGTAAGAATAGAGAGAGAGAGAGAGAGAGAGAGAGAGAGAGAGGGAGAGAAGGGGGTGGGGAGTTGTAGCAGTATAAACTGCAGGCAACACTGCTAAAAATGCTGCAGTGAGCTGCATAATTAATCCAAAGGGAAGGCTGAGGGGTGGAGCTAGAGGCAGGTTTAGTGCAAGCATGATTGAGTGTGTCTGTGGAGAGCTCCTCTGATGCTTTGCATTACTGTATTCCCTTTGTACTTTATGCTGATCCCGATGTGCTCTCAGAGGAACACGATGGCAATATTTGTGATGTTAGGAGGAGGTCACAGAGGGATGGGGGGTATCTCAACGCTGCTGTTATCAGTTCATATTCACGCAAAGGACAGAAGGACAGTCTTTTAAAATAACAGTACAGTATTCCCACAGGGTACACACTGTTCTCTGCATGTCTGCGTATCCCACATGATGAGAGTTAGTCAGTTTCTGCTTTGCATTTTTAACTCGCCTTTCATCCCTTGAAGTAAATCTCAGTGCTTGCAAGGCAGAAAGAATCGTGTTTGAAATAATCTAAGGTTTTAGGTTCTAAAAATAAATTATAAAAAACAAAATAGATAAAAATAAAATAGAATAAAAGATGCAGAATCTGAGATGTTATTATTCAGCATGTACCTTGTTGTCATCCGGCTGTGCAAAGTCTTCGTTCAGCATGAAGGCAAATTTAAATGTGAAATATATGCAAGAAAGAAAAGACCAATCACAAATCAATATGCAAATACATAATAGAAGGCATGAAATTAACCTGTATGTAACCTGTATGTATTAACCACATTTTAGTATGCAGTTATTATATCATAAAACTCAAGGAGGTTTTCAAACTAAATTGATTGTAGTAAGTAATATGTAAAGTTGTATTTGCATTGTATTGTTATTTCAGATCTTTAGGTCCTCCAACCCTCAAATCTCAGGTTCTTTTCCAGGACAGAAGTTCACAGGGAGTGAATACAGTGTCCAAGACTATTCAGAGCAGTTATTTTATGCCTTAAACAAGCTGAAATGTCTGAAAGAGCATGGAGGTGATTCAAGAGCTCTGAAAGGTCACCTTTGAAACTGTGCTCACACTCCGGTTCTCTTTGGAATGGACGGTGTCTGTACAATGTTCAGTATGCTGAAAGCAACGATGTGCTGGTCATTAAGTGCTTACAGAATACCGAGCAGTGCAGACTGTATGCTGGTATGGAGGGCAGAATTTACTTTTAGCCTTTCAGCTTCGAGCAATGAACCCTCCTGTGCTGTCTTCAGCATTTTACATTGTTCCAGATGAGCTCTGATTGGCTACAGATGCACTTTGTGATGTTCCACTGGAGATGCTCTGTTCTTAGGATCTGCTTCTACATCATGTGCCTCTGTCTGGCTGCTGGCCTTGGTGCTGAATGGACGCTTATATGAAACCCCCCCATACTGACCGTACAAATGCAGAAATTCTTGTGTAAATGTGCACTTGTGTTAAATCTACGTATCCGCACCGCAGCCCTGATGCATACTTGCAATATATCTTTCTGAGGTTGTGAAAGTCATGGTAATATTACTTCATATTGGATCATTAATAATGCATATTTATAGTAGTCTCTCAGTAATGCACCTCTGTATACCTTTAAAAATGATTTAAGTTTAGAGGTAGAAATTTGGTCTGTGGGCACCATTAAGGTGAATTAAAGTCAATAAGGTTCTTTTAAGGTTTCTGTGCTGTGGTATATTGGCTCCATGTCCACCATCGGCTGCCTGCCAGAGTGGACATGTGAGGCAGGCGAGCACAGAGGAATCGTGGATCAAAGTGGCTGTATACTTCTAGTGCAGAGCAACAGCAGACCTACACCAGACAGAGAGACAGACTGGCCCCATAAGACCTGAATACCAGATGAGGCCTGTACACAGAGCAGTTCTGCCCATTCGCATCTGTACTGATAGACAAACAGCACTGAAAACAATACAGGACATATATGTTATTGAAAGAAATATGGAAAGACTTTCTCAGGCCTCCTTTTCATGTTATTTTACCAACTGTGTTTGTTTTTCAGCAGATCAATAATAAACAGAATAATAAAATCAGAAAAGAAAAAAACAGAAGTTATTGGATTTTTTACTGACATACAAATACAAATTATACAGCAGCGAATTGTAAATAAAAGTAACGCAAATCTTGCGTGGCTCCCGTTTACACTGAGGTAAACATTGTAGAATTCTTTTGCAAGCATTTAACTGTGAATTAAATTATATCCGTGGAATGTCAGCTGATCTAACTGGAAAAAAACTCCTTAAAACTTTTAAAGCCAAGCAACATAAATCTTATGTGTATGTACAAACAGTAGGTTGTGTGTTTCTCTGTCTGTCTGAGGTGCTGTCCACATCGCCTCTGCAGGGGTCCAATCAACTGTGGATGTTAAAGCTATCACAGCGTTTCACCTCCGCAGGCTGATACCTCCACAATTACCACATGACTGCTAACTGAGAATCGATTAGTCCTGTCCTTTCTTACCCTGGCCTTTATTGATTGTTGATTCAACTCCAAGATTACACAGCCAAAACCTGCTGAAACCTGCTGATAAACATTCACACCTTGCCAATGACTTCAGTTCTTGTGTGTGTGTGTGTGTGTGTGTGTGTTTGTGGGTGTGTGGTTGTTTATTGTTACTGTTTATTGCAACTTATAAAAGATAGACTTTGTCTTAGGTGGAAGCTCTAAATATTTCACAGTGATCTTTAATGTTCTTGTTTTGTTTGATTTTATTTAATTTGTCTGACAGCAACAATCTAATTATACTACAGCGCTTCTTTGCTTTCAGATCTAACAAGCTGGATTCACAGCTGCTTGGTACAGTCCAAGAAACATTTACACCTGACCTCCATTTAACACAGTTAACAGACAGAGCACTATTACGTATACTCCCAATGTTGATCCCATTACATTTATAGTTATAATAAGTTAGTTAGGAAGCAGTGCACAAACATTAATAGAGATCAACAGATTTTTAYATAATCAAAAATGTCCTTTTGTGTTTTGTATATAATTGTATATGTCTGGAGAATTATATTTTATATATCATATACAATATAAGATATTGTATATGTCCCTTTTGTTTTGTATATAATTCTCCAGATTATTTAAAGCAAAACGCTGTAATAAAGATTTTAGTCATAAATCTAGCTGTAATAAAAAATCTTTTCAAAAGCTTGAGAGACCAAAGGTTAATATCCATTGTCAGTTAGTCTAGTTGCGTTACTTTTTGCCCCTGGAAAAGATTTTAAGAATTTGCTTTTCTGTGTGAAAGAACAAAGCTTGTGCTTATACAAAACATGAAGGATAACTGAATTTAATTTAAAGCGAGTGTTAAATGTCACACTGCACAATGATCCTTGTGTTCAGATGTGCTCAGTATTGAAGCAGTGTGATTCAACTGTAATAGGTGAAATATTATTGGGTTAGTGAGGCACCAGCTAATCAGGAAATTCTCAGTCACGTCACATGTAGGAATTTCAGAAATGAACTTCTGACTGAATATCATTTAAATTATGAATGAATTGTAAATTGATTAGGTTGCCGGAGGCAGAAGCTGAACTAGTCAGAACTGCAGGATATCCTTACATAATTCATTGGGATCTGTATCCACATTGAAAATCCAAAATTGGAATTCAAAATCTAATGACAGAAGTTTTGGGACGGTGAAAAACAGAATCTTTGTGGTATGAAGAGGAAATATTTAAGACATTAAGAATATTTCTCTTATTAGGAACAAGAAATGTGTGACATTGACCTGCTTTTGAAGCACATACAACGCTTTTTATTATCCAAGGATGATTTAAGAATTATTCCGTGTTTTTTGTTTTGTTTTTGTAAATACAACTTGTACTGAAAGAAATAATTATTAAATTAGAAATATGTAACATTTTATGCAGGCTTTTTATGACATAAGACTACTGAGTGGAATTTCTGACCACACTATATTTTATCTGTTACTATCCCAGTAATGACTTTACATAATGACAAAAGTCTATATTGTACACAAAATGGTCCTGCATATGGCTTGCAGATATAGCAATATATTGTAAATCTATAATGTATGTCTATAAGAATTCTATAGGGTATTCTTTTCTACCTATCACTATATCTTTGTACAGTATAGAGTTTTATGTTTGTTTAATTTCAAACAGCATGTTACAGCATAATATTGTTTTGCAGTCCATTAATATTCAGCCACAGAGAGTTGATTAATCAGCAGCTGAGTGAACATTATTCTCAGACGTGACTGTTTGGAGCTGTAAAGAGAATCTGTGATGAATGGATTTGGTTCACACATCCAGCAGTGCTTGTGTTGTCCAGAAGAACGGCTGGGGAGAGCCAGTCACTGGCCAGCAGATTTATGTCCTCCGTTAAAACAGACTCAAAAGGGAAGAAAGGTGAACCACAGAGTTGTGTGATATCTGAAGCATCTCCGGTGAGATACCTATGACCTTATACATAATGACCATGAACTAACCATGGACTGTCCCAGACCACCTAAGGCACACAAAAATAGTATGGGCTTAAACAAAATGGTGTGCCTAAATCTGATTGGCTGGCCTTGTTGAAGTATAAAAGCTGTCACAATTAGTGTTTTCAATAAAAAAATTTGCTGGATGAAAAGGGTTGCTGGAATTGCTAAAGTTTGCAAAGCCTTAACACATCAAAACAAAAGTTGTTGATTTTTACTATCAGTATTTAAAAAAAGCATAAGAACAGTGCTGTCCCAGCTAACAATTTTAGGTTGTAATAACATTTCTATAATGTTTCCATTAGCACATAAAATATGAAAGTTTTTATTAATGTAACAGACAGAAGGTTCAAGTGATAGTTCTTGACTCATAACCGAAAACGTACCAGGTGTGAATGTTTCCACTCAAAGTACGTCACTGTAATTTGAATCATGTTTCTTCTGGTTCTATCAAGTGTATCAAGCGGTTCTAAGCCAAAATAAGCTGCACTGTAAAATAAACTTTATGCCTATTGTCAAAAGTTTAGCCATGCAGGATTAAAAACACCTTTAGTGGTCTTTGCATACCTCATTAGAGAGGACATTACTTCACCCTGTCAGGTTGCATAAAAGCAATATCTTAGCATTTCAACTGAATGCCATGTTGGTTTGCTTATGTGTGTCTAGTGCAGGTTTCTTCTTTTGAAATACGTGATGGTAGACTCCTGGTCTGCACTTCTTCGCAGCTCTTTCTTGTTGATTTAGTCATCACTTGAGGCACAGAATGTATCTCAGACATATTCATAAAGGTCTGTGGTTCTTTTAGATCTCACAGATAGAGGAGAAGACATCTAATGCTTCAAAGCTGGCTTAAAAAATATGTTTTTCTGTAATGAGTACTGCTGTAGGTGAAAGTTTTTGTCTTTTTGTTCATTTTACACTCACTCACTGTCGACTCTAATCTTCAGCTACACGCAATGCGGAATTGGCTCATGATTGTATATTGTTGTTCCTTGGAATAACTGGTACTTAGTGCCTTAGTTTAATCTAATGTTTATTGTTGCCATGTCATGGTGAGAAAATTGTTCCAATTTTTAAATCCTTGTGTGTTTAGGGCAATATAAGAACTTTTAAGAACAATTGATCTATTTATTTACATATTTACAAAAAAACAATGTATGAAAAATTATATGCAGAGTTCTGTCTGAAACAGTGAAACTTTGGCTTTGTTTTTTGTGTATGTGAAAGCTTTTAGTATTACATAAAATAATCTAAAAAGTGGGCAGTTTTTGATATACAAAAGCTTATAAAGCTTCTTCAGCTTTGCTCATAAATCATAATTATGTGATGTTTGTCTTGTAAGCATTACTTTGATATTTTAAAAGTGTTTGGTTGCGTATGCTCATTGGTCTTGTAGTGTTAAACTGAAGAGCCATTTCATTAGTGATGAGTTATGGAGTATATAATGTAGTATATAATTTGTTACATAAACAACATGCACTGGTATCTAAAACCGTATGTTACTGTACTGTTGTGAGGTAGAGTCCTAGATGTTTGCATCTTCATGAAATCTCTGGAGCCCTCTGCATGTCTCTGTACATACAGAGGGCAAAAAGGCATTTCTGTTTAACTGAGCACAGCTCCACATGCAGTATCAGCCTTTTCCAGACAAAAGCCAAACTTATTACATAATCTCTATGCTGTGATGGACACCCAACTGTCTGCAATCTGCCATAGCACACAAACTCTGCCATTTTGGGCTGTATTTGCTCAATGAAAAAATCAAAACCTGTCTCTTTCAGCAGCATTTTTGCTTGGATCTGTGCAACCTTTTGAAAGTGACACCATGGCTTTTATTTACACGTAACCAGGTATTATTCAATATTGTTGGATTGCTTGGTATTTGTTGTGAAATAGACCTAAAAATCCCAATAGTCTTGCGGACATCAAACAGCTTGGCATGTCAATTCAATAAACATGCATTTTTTGGTTTTGTGATTGTTTGAAATCGCAAAAGTCAAGCTGTGACGGCCCCGTGGGGAACGTATTCAAGCATTTGCACCTTTGTACTTCAGCTCTCTTACCGTTCCAGAGCTGCTGTATTGAGATTAGCTGGTCTCACCTGCATTCTGTCTGATTGTATGACTATCTCCAGAGGCCTGCTTTGGTGTTGGTGCTCCTTAGGGGTAAATGAAAACCTCACTCCCAATTCGTTCCACAGGCTATCGGTGGACTGTGATGTGTGAAGAGAACTCCTGAAAAAGAAGGAGTCTGTGTAGGGTTATCGTCATCCTGACATGATAAATGGAAATGGGACAGAATGCTTTGGTTATTCAACAGCTCTGCTGTGTTACAACATTGGTCCTTTGGGACATGGATATTGACTTGGCTGGTGTGTTAACCCAGTAATCAGTACAATGGATTTAAATACTGATATCACTAATACCGTTTACCGATCTGGTTGTGGGTCATTCGAAATTATAGGAGCAATTATAGGCCTTGTTTGGTGTTTTGAACTGTTTTGCTTTACTATTTTATAACATTGTACTGCAAACAGTTTTGCAGCTAAGGTGAGGCAATAATTGATCCCAGTCCCCATCAATCATTGGGAATAACAATAATTTCAGTCTGACACATGTAATATTTACTTAAATACTGCTTTTATATATTTTTACCAACTTTTATTAATTATTGTTTTCTAGTTTTGTGAATGAATGATTTGTGAATGTATCTATCCAAATGCATATGTTCTGATAGTTACATTATATGTTCAAAAAGATATTGCAATGCAGTGAAGTTTTTGTTAGTAGCTTTTTATGTGGCTGAATACTACTTTAACAGGATATAGCTTGACTGTATTTGAACTACTTTAGCAACTTTTAGTAGTTTTGGAGGATACAATTTAGTAGCTTCCCTGCTCTGTAGTGTATCGCATGGCTTGATAAGGTCTTGTAAGTTCTAACGGAGAAAATTGATTATCTGAAAAAATTTCCTCCTATAGAATGTTTCTCAAGCAAAAAAAAAACTGCTTTTGCCATATTCAATTTTGCTTTGTTACCTTTGTTTTGAAGAGTGCTTTTATTCTTACTTTTAAGAGTGGTTTTGCCCTTTACGCCGTGATAGAAGTCGCATGTAAATTTGCCCCTTATTCTTTGGCCTTTGATGTTTTCTCATTGCTAAAACTGAATCATCAGAGTGGACAAAAGCGCTAAGTGATGTTAGTCTGGACATGAACAAAACAATTAAGTAGAGATTCAAAATCATCAGGGGCTGCTTTGTCTTCTTGCTTGCCATTTGTCCTCCTGGGAAACAAACAAGCAGGAGAACATCCAATTACCTCCTTCAAGAAGGAACGAAGAGGCAATTCTCCTTAAAGTGATTGTCTCAGATCTGCCACATTAGGTTTGTTTCTTCATGGTTTGGGTGGACTAACAACCGTTATATTACCAAGTGGCTGCAAGGTTCTGGCTCTGAGCGTTTCTGTTTGGGTCTGTGTGATTTTATTTGAAACAGTCTTCCTGCCAATAAAATTTGTTCTAGAAGGTCAGTTCCAATTGATGCTTCCTGGTACCTCCCAAATGCATTATGGGTAGAGCTAACAATGTGGGTGTAATTTAGTTATTTGCCTGGTGGTACTGTGTCAAAACAATGCTATTCTTCATGTGCATTGCTGGTCTTTGTGTATATTCATATGGTAAGAATGATATAGTAAAAATGTGAGATTCTCTTCAACTCTCATGGACAAACGGATTGTTTAATGCACTCGCACATTAGCGCTAATTTTAAGAAACAGCAGGTGCCTTAAAATGCTGTTGATAGATGACTGATTGAGATTCAGTGTGACAGAGGAGGGAAAGCTTGTGGAAAAATGAAGTCAGTTTATCTCTGACTTCTTTTACATTTGGATATAGGAGGCATGGTTATTATGGGGATTATGACAGTCCCAACTTCATGGCATTTGTTGTATTTTATGTGGCTCCCAACTGGCTTTACTCAAAGAGTATATAACAACACACTGCAGTCTTATTACTGTGAATGGGTGAAAGTGCTGTGCAGGAAATCCCACCTTCCAGTGAAGAGAGCCAATCGTCAAGCGTCTGGGGGAGGGGCTTTGTACAGAGCGCTGTGAGGTACATGTCAGCCTTTGTGTTTAAACAGTAGCTGAAGCAACATAGACAAAATATGTTAATTTAGCGCAATTTGAGCTTAAGAAACTAGTTTATGGTACAGTTACTTTTAGGTTTAACTGTTGGTTTGAAAATATGTTGTTTAATAGTGATCTTTGCAAGTGATTTGAGAGAGCTTGGTCTTGTATGACTGAAATAGCTGCCTAGAGGCATTGTAAATATGGCTGTCAGGTAGGATGATTGTGATTTACTTCAGGACCTTTAATCTTAAATGGTAACCCAACAAACTAAACAAACTGTTCATTGTACAAAAATTAACAAAAATGTCCTTAAAATCAAACACTGAAATTTGCCTATAAATACATTCATATTAAAAACTTCTGAACTCCCCTACCACACTATTTAGGGCCACAACCCACCAATTTGGAACTGCTGTTTTTTAGTATGGCATTATTCTATATTATTCTATTCTGTACAACTTTATATACTGTAATACTGTACAATAAGATATTTCTTATGGAAGTCTGCTTTTTTGATATTTACCTTAGTCACTGTCAATTTGGCCACAGATGTCATTGCCCAGTTCTTGATGCAAAATTGGAAATAAGGCTTGACTTATACTGTATGTTACTGTATGTTGTTATACAGTATGAACAGGACAAATCCAGAGTCACACTTGTTTGGAATATGGTTGTCACACTCAACGGTGTAAACATTACTGCCCTACTGTGAAATAATACAGTTTGCTGAGGCCCAAATCCTAGAGGCCATCTTTTATGCATTCTTTTTAAAATTTAAATTTAATCTTGATATAAAACAATGCAGCCTTGCAATGGATTGTTCAGACAGATGGTGCCACAATGGGTGTGCAAGCGCGTGATAATTCTACGGTTGCAGAGGAGGGCTGTGATTTATACGTTATCATTTATGTGCTACATAGGCTATTACTTTAAAACCCCGCCCCCAACAATTCATCTCATTTCACTAATTGATAGTTGCCTGGAAACTCTGTGAGAGCGGCTGACAAAAGACTAATACTGTACATGAGAAAATGTGTGCGGCTCTATTAGTTAAGATGAGAAAAGTCATTTGCATTGACTTGAACAAAATCATTGATTGGGAACTGATACAACAGTACACGGCACGTTGTGTTATACTGATAGTGAGGCAGTTATAATGAAGTGTACATGAAGAATTATGGTTTAAAATAGTACCATGTCTACAGATCTTGGTGATGTCATCTTGGCCGGTTCTGGCCGAATTACTGTGCAGATGTGCTGTGACCAGATGCGTTTGGGTTCTGTGAGAGCTGTCTTAATCCCTATCATAAAAGATATTGATTACTTCTCCATTTACACCCTGAAGCTTATGCTCAGCCATTGGTTTTATTAAGGGTTATTGGCTTCAGATCAATAATTCTAGCAATGGTATTTTTTTTTCTCTCTGAGATTTAATGTACACAAGCTTCAAGTTAAAGAGTTAAAGAGATTTGGTGCTGTTTTTTTGTAATATCCTGTTTGAGGTAGTCAAAGTAGTCAGTAAATCTCTAGTTGTATTAATTATCTACTTGCTTTACAATGAAGATTGAAAACAGTTTACGGGATTCCTGCTGTTAGAATATATGATAACTGATTTCTAGTTGAACTGAGTTTGTCTGGTCCAAAATGGATTAGGTGGTTGACCAGCTGGACTGCTAGTTTAGGAGGCCTGGCTAAGATAGAAGACCATCTGGGTCAGCTTTTCTTCTCTTGGAAAGTTGTTTTGTTGCTTGTTCAGGGTGGAGATCCAGCTGTAACTTGCTTGACCAAGATGGTTTACCAGGTCTTCACCAGCTGGTTGTCAGGCAATAATCTAAACCAACCTGGACCAGCTACCATGTTCCAGAAAACATCTACTGCAACATATTATGGTGGTTTTAAATGGATTTTACAATACAGGATGGTTTCACGTCAATCATATTATCAATTTAATTGTTTTCTCTCTAAGCTCTAACTCCCATATGTTAAGCCTAATTAAAAAGTAAATGGACATCAAAAGATGTTTTCTCTGTCTGTTTCTGATAAACTAGACAACCCCAGTATGAGGGCAATGCTACAGCAGCCAATAGCATCACGCCAGTGCCAGCGCTGCCCTTCCCCTGCTCCCACAACAATCTGTTTGTAGAAGGCTTATTTTGGAGGTATTCCTTCAGCTCAACTCACACAGCTGAAACACTAACCATGCTGAAGAGAACAGAGAGAGAGAACGTCTGTGTAAACAGTTAGGGAAGAGAAGGGAATATTGGTTTTGGGTTACTTGCATTGGTTCTTGGATTTTTACTACTATAGGAACACAAGGTTTTAACAATTCATTTTAACTATTCATTTTAACCAGGTGCTTAATACTATTATTCAAGAAAGGTTTTTATTAATCATGGCAACAGTTATTCATCCTGATGGAATGATAAATAAGAGTGTTACAACCAAGCATATATTTTATGAGAATTAATGGGGCTCAAGACAAACGTAAAGGGGAGGGTCTGGCTGCTGTATGCCTGGAATTATAAAAATGGTGTTTAGTTGGCCCCTCTTGTCACAAGGCCCAAGGTCCACCCCTAGTATGCTTGTGGAAGTCTGCTAAATCCCTCATCCATTCCAAGATGAGGAATGGCACTGTGCAAATTGTTTATTTTCTTGTGCCACATGATTTGCATAATTCTTTTAGCGAGCGGGTACTAAAACACAGTGTGCAAAAAAAACCAACACACTAAACAGCAGCTCAATTCATTCTCAGCAATTCCCTTCAAAATGATTGTGATATTTACAAATCTCTACTGCAGTTTTAGCCGGTTATGAGTCACAGCAGGCCTCTGGCTATGACTGCCTTAAACTAGAAATACAGTGCTGCTGTAAATATATATTAGATTAGAGATCTGTAACCATGACTCTTGTGAAATTATTGTAATTATTTAATTGCCTCCTGGTATGCACAAAACGTCTAATGCAGGCCAACAGAGTTCTTCTTCTGAAAATGTTCATTTAAATGTAAACTATGCCAGTAACTGCTTAAATGTGGAGGGACTGTAAATCTTTTAGCTCAGGCTTTCTGGAAGCTGGAAGGATGAGGTTGGATGTTCAGCTTTCTCAAGACATTGTAAGGCAGTTCTCTTTCCATCATTTTGCCATTGGTCTAGAAAATAATACTGATAAAAAGTAGCCGTGGTCAGAAAGATAACACATGGCTTCACATTGTTTTTGCCACAGAAGTAAGTACCGTACTGTGTGTCCACACTGAGCTACGCCACAGAACAGATGTCACTTTAGTTTTGAGCTGAGGTCACCAGGGCATGCATAGTAAATCCGGAATTCATCAATACTTTGTGGTCACTGAGAGGCTCGTTCCTTCTGAAGGGCCGTCATTATGAGATCGCTTTCATCTGGTTACTGCTCTTTGGTGTCTTTGTAGATGGGCTATTTTGCACCATTCAAGTCTATTCAAGTCAAGAAGAGGACATTGTTGAAAGTAAGTGCCCAGTGAGTATCTTACACTTATGTTTTTTCATGTAGTTTGTTATAATTTGAGTGTTGAAGTAACAAGAAGAGATTGTGTTTTGAGGCAGGTGTAAGACACTGAATATTACTGTGTAGTTTAAACAGTTATGTATTGATCTGTTTTGAAACCATCTTAAGATGTTCCATTCAGAGGAATCCAGTTCTCTGTTAATGTGAATAAACTTCAGTGTGTGAGGTTTGAACGATCCAGCTTTCATTGACAACTTGATGAAGAAATGGGAAAGGCTGCCTCTTTCTTTTTGGCTTAGAGTGATTGAGGCATTATTGATTTCATTTTCATCAGCTCTGAAGGAGGCAGACACACAGGGGAGATGGGTAATTTTTTGTGACATGTAATAAAAGCCTCACACGTCTCCAGCTGTCTGTCTCCGGGCGGCCTGTGACTGAAATGTACAACAAGAAGTACATTTGCATTTATGCATTTGGCAGACACGTTTATCCAAAACAACTTTCATTCAAGGTATAGATGTTTATCAGTATTTGTGTTCCCTGGAAATCAAACACAATGCTCTACCAGCAAAGCTACAGAAACATCTGGCATATGGAACAGTGAATGTGCCATATGTGGGCCAGTGCTAGTCATGTGTGCATTAAATTCATAAGCCAACAAAGAATCCTGGGAAACACCAGTTAAACCCCAGAACTGCCTGTGATTCGTATTACCTTAATCACACTGTTATGGTTTTATTTTCTGATGGGAGTCTGAGCACTTCAGTGCCTCCATTAGCTGCAAAAATGCTTTTGCATTGATTTGAGGTTGATGAAATTGTATGATGCAGCAAGACTACAGTGAATTTACATCATTGGAGATGCATGCATATATAGTATGATGCAAACTGTGACACATTATAGTACAGGTTGAGTGTCTTTATTATCAGGGATTTTCAGGCATTGCTGTTTACAGTCATTCTGTTTACCAGTGATATACAGGCCATACCAATTAATCGAGAGATATTTAGGCCATTTTGAGGTTATTGGCATCGGCTGAAACTGTGTCATTTGGTCATTGTTACTTGATTCTGACTGGTCGTTTACAAAGTATAATTATCATAAAGGTTAAACTGTATAACAGTCCACAATGCATTTTTCTTAGAAATGAATGATAAATCAATATTTCACATTTATTTATTTGTTTATTTTGTAAGTAGTCTGTAAGTAGGATTTAACATTGTATAGTCAGGCAGTCATTGCTGCAAAATAAACTGCAAAATAACCCCTTCAAGTCATTTCTGGTCGTGATCATCCCGTCAGGGTTTGTTTTGCGACTGGCTGACTTGACGTTATATCTTAAACATCAGTGGAGCTTATCTTGCTCACATTCTGTCTCTTTCAGATGCAACACATTTCAAGCAGCGGAACCTCAATCTGTAGCCGTCTTCTTCAACACTGTGCTTACCGGTCCATAGTCATTTGTCTCCTCTGTCCAGAAAAGCCTTCTGTATACTGTATTTGTATTTGTACAGTCTCGCAGAGTGTGTTCTGCAAAAAACAACAGGGTGATTTAGGGTCACCGAGTTTGATGGGGAAGGCAAAGGAAGTGTTGTATATTGACCATTGACCCGAGCTGATTACCCCACAGCGTGAGAGGCGAATAAAAAAGATGACAGAAAAAACGAAGCAGATATGTTTGCAGAGCTGTGTGAACAGAATCTCCAATCAGATGGCTTTGGAAGAGACAAAATGGGAAGGGTGGGGGAAGGAAAGAGAGTGTGTGTATTTGTATGTGGGGGGGGATTTCTCTGTGGGAGAAAGAAAGTGAGAGAGAGAGAGAAAACAGGAGGAGGGGAGACATGTATGTGTGTGTTCACTGAACTGAGCATGTGTGTGTGTGTGTGTGTAGTGCTGCAGTAGCGAGTCGAGGGGAATGACTGCAGTTTCTCGGGCTGATGGAAGAGAGCATTCGCGCACCGTTGAAACATTAACCCCTAAGTGCCTCGTTCATTGAGGATAAGGACGGAGGAAAACACCGTAGTCAGGTGTGTGGCTTTTCAACGTGCTTTTTCCCTCAAAGGTGATGCAGAATGAGGAGCCGTGCATGCTGGACGATAGAAAGATTGTTGGAGGCACAAGGCTGTTATGACATAAACGTGCGATGGAGAGGGAAGCCCGTTACAGACCGGGCTGTGTGAATAGTACTGCAGTGTGATTCATACATCTGTAAATGTTTCTGCTTCATATTAACTCTTTTCAAGTGTCAGTCTGTGTTTATGCCAGTGAAAAGTGAGAGCCGGGCTTTTTAAACCGGAGCTGGTAAGTGGAGATGTATTAAGTTAAAATCTGTTTTTATGCATTAGTGCTTTAAGCGTTCGTCTAGTTACTTGACTGTGACAGAACTTGGCATTACTCACTGATCTGGGGTGAGTTCTCGTAGAGGATCTTATAGAGGCTGGCACACGCCGGTAACGGGAAGCTGGTCCCGGAGCGGTGCGCAAGCAAGGGCAAAGTCAGATGCGGGCTATCGACGGGCGGGTGGCCGTATACTGTGCGCGGGTGCAGTGTGTTTTCATGACTGTCCCCTGACAGCTGCTTGTGTTTCCCCAGAGGGGCAAGAGGAGCGACCCCCTCCTCAGCTCCAACAATCAGAGTTAAGACAATATGCTGCTGTAATAGCAGATCACACAGGAAAGACCACAGACAATGGAGAGCATTAAGAGGGGTCTGCGGTTGAGTGTGGAGGGGCGAGAGCCGGACTCGTGCTTTCACTGCCGAGTAAATGCATTTTGACATTGGATTTTAACCTTGTGTTATGTAAATAAAACGCTGTTTAACTGATGTGCAAACGCGAATACTTTTGCAGGCATTCAAAAAGTAGGCATCTAAAACAATGCAGAATGTATGTAGATGCGGAGATTTTATTTAATTTTCAGTTCTTCATTTAGTTCTCATTTTGTTCTCAGTCAACTTTGTCTCAGATGTTTCTCCCAAAACTCCCTAGAAATATAAATAGACAAAAATGAGTCAATTGTCAACATACAGTACAGTAAGAATATAGAGCTAATAAAATGCGGAGAGCATTGCTCAGATTTGGTCTCGAGAATTTCATGAGAAATATTTGAGTTCATATTGAAATCTCAGAATTTTAATGGCAGACAATAATTTGGCACCTCAGAGCACAGTCTCTCTCTCTCTCTCTCTCTCCCTCTCTCTCTCTCTCTGTCTCTCTCTTAGGATTCTCCAGCAGTAGATTGGGAATCACAGGGAAGGGACATTCTCAAGGACAAATGCTGTGTCATTAAGCTTTAAAGCTCAACTGGAGTACAGTACAGTGTTCCATTAAGACATGCAATGGGCAGTCGGAAGCATATTTAAAGCTATCTGTGAAGGCTAATCGATTAACTGCTTCAGGCATTGATTCTGTTGAGTTGTGTTTTGCTTCGCTCAAGGCACTCTGAGTTTGTGTTCTTGTGTTACATGTGTGTACGCTCATGTGTGTGAGGGATATAAGGAAATATGATACTAAAGCTTTTTAACAAGCCTCCATACAAGACAGTTGCCAGTGTTTCTAATGGTACATGGCAACCTTGAGAAAATGCTCAAAGATTGATCTTTCATAGCGTTTTATTAAAATTGGTTTAAATATAGGCATATCCTAAGGGGGAATAACAATGGGAACTAAGGCAATTGTTTACAGTAAAAAGTACTAATCTATAAAAACAAGGAGGATATTCCAGATAATTTGGTCTTTAATTTGATTTTGAAATGTTTGTGTTCTTATTGAAATCACTGACTCGTATACGTTGGTATGGTGAGCACAGTGTGAGACATTGTTGAGATTCTGGTGGAGTCACAGTTAAGTATTTCTCATAAGAATATGACAAGCAGGAGATTTAAGCAAAAGTCTTCATTTGTTGTGTTATCGCTCCATGACTGTCTACGGATATATCCTGAGGGAACGGATTTTGGGATGTTTATTTACAGTAACTGATGAAACAGATGTTAAAGTAAATTATGTTTTCTGTAATTTGATAAAGTTTAGTTTTTTTAGTTGCAAACTCATTGTGTGACATGTGATTATTTTGTTCAGTTCTGTCAGCAACCCAGCTTTATTTATATATAAAAAAATATATTTATATATAGATATATAACGTTAAAAAACACTAATATTATTACTGAAAAACTGTTTTTTGTAACTTTGAGAGAACTATTTGAGAATGTTAGCCAACATTCCTGTTAGCTGGTAGTCACAAAATCTAGAAATCATAGTATGATTTGTAAACAGTATCTGCCCGATAAGCAGCCAACCAGAGATAAATTCGATACAGAAAGCATAAAACACAGTTACTGTCATTTATCATAGCTGGTTCCCATCTGGTCTCAGATCACAGTCATGTGTTATGAATTCTGCTCGATAGCAATAAGTAATGGTCGGTTGTACACCGGATCATACTGTAGATCATGGCAGGGGCCCTTTGGGGTTGTGTGAGGGTGGTCAGTTCAGATAGAAAAATGTGATTTATTACATCACAGAATTGTCATATTTTTCCTCTTTATAAAACTGCCTGTCTGCTGAGTTTGTACTTCTTTTGTACCTCTCCCCAATGGAAAAACAATAGAGCTTTAATTTTCCAACTTTTCCACAGAAAACACCAGCATAAGTTGTGATTTGATTACTGGTCCCCATCATAGAATTATGGCTTACTGGTGTCCCCACTGGGCTTCTTTACTAGCTTAACCAGAAAGACTTCCATAATCAGCCTGTTTTACTAGAGAAAGCATTTTTATGAATGCACCATTATAGTAATTTATGCTGGTGTAAGAACTTTTAAAAAGGCTTTCTGGGCAGGTGGAATTTTAGCTTCAACTTCTGCTGCAGTTGACACTTAGAGTTATCACCTCAGATCTGTGGCCACATCCACATCAGTGACACCTGTCTGTGAGGGGAGCAAACCAGTGTGAACTAGTGTGAAGGTAAAACCAGAAAAAAATTGAGGAGCCATAGGGGTACCAAAAAACTAAAAGATACAATTTGTAATTAATGAGACAGCGTAAGTAGCCTTACATTTAGGACAAAGCACTGAGGCTAAAACATGCTTGTGAAATAGGAAAGAGAGAAAGAGTGAAAAAAGTCACTAGAGTGAAATTTTTAAGACATTTGTTGTACAATACAACAACATTTAGGTTCTGTGAGTGCATGTGCGTGTTTTGGAACATATTACGTATTTCCAAATCTCAGGCCTGGATTTGTATCTGATCTGAGTTCTTAAAGAATAAATGAGAACCAATAATATCAACTCTTCACATTTTGTTGTTTGTCCAGCCTGGCCCATGTGCCACAGAAAAGCTCATTAGTGACAAACAGAGAGGCCTGGAGCCATGGGATGTGCAGGAAACATTCATTTTCATCTCACTGAGCTGAACCAAAAAAAGCCTTTTAGTGGGAATGTTCAACCATCAATGATGAAATGCCCAAAGACATAATCTGTTCGTAATATGGAGATCAAGGAATGCTCAGTCATTTCATGCCTACTGTGTGGTGTTGTGTCTATTTTGTATTCACTGCCCTGGAAGATTTATATAAACCTTTTTTACTGTGGAACATCCTGTTCTTGCATCCTTTTGTACTACGTCCTGTCAGAGTTTGCCAACAATAATTGAACGAAACCCTTTAGCATTTCCATTAAAATATTCCAGTAAAATTCCAGTAAAAATATCTTTCACAAGACACATTTACTTGACACGTAAGATTTGCACATTGATTTTAAGATTTGTTTTTAGAATATATTGCTTGACCTTTAAAATGTTATTTTTCTTATTCCACTAGCAAATAGTTTTTATGTATAAATTCAGTATAAATTATTTATTATGTAAATAATGCTGTTACACTTTTATTGTCATTTCTATTTTGTAGGTTTTATCAACATTAAATTGTACTTGTACTGTACGTTGTGGAAAGTACTTAAGGGCCCCTGTCCTGTACTGTACATGTATCCCTGGTTGAGAAACTGTTATAACCTCTCATACTGTAAGTGAACGTTTTACTTTGACTACCATTTTCTATTATTTTCATTCCTTCTGTATCTGAGAGTAATGGGATCGTTGAAATGAAATCCATCTGAAGTGGAAGGTTATTTTTGGAATAGTTTTTTCTCCTTTCTGTCGTATTTGCTTGATGTTGGAACATTTTGTTATTGTGGTTCTGAGGCTCTGCTGGTGTGTCTCTGTTCAACTCTTAAGTCACAGCAGTGTGAACATACTACTACATAATAAAACATTTTTACACCGGGCAGATGCTTTCATGAGAATGTACATTCTGTGGAAATCAAACCTATGACCTTGGTGTTGCTCTACCAGTTGTGGTAGAACAAACCTACTTATGTTTCTGGGGTATTGACTACTTATGACTATCATATGTTGACATGTCTATGGGTATACCTCAAATTAAATAAGTTAACAAATGATTGGTTTGCATTTACTGTTCAAACCAGAATGTATTTTTATTTTTTGGGATTCTGTATGGCATGCTGTAGAACTAAACGTCATACGCTATCTCTCTATCTTTCTTTCACATTATTTACTGTTTCATTTTTCGCAGCGTGGGCAGAGAAATGTAATTTAATATCGCCAGTAAGCCTTCTATTCACACAGAAAGCATTTTGCCTCTTTAAATATTTAAATGTCTATGTGGACATAAAATGTAGCACTCTGTTGCAGTAACAGTTCGTGAATGATATTTCAGCTTGGATTGTTTTGCACAATTTGGTTGGCTGCTTATCGGGCAGATACTGTTTACAAATAAGATGTTATTGAAGAGTGGTGTAGCTCAGACTATATGGAATCCTGACAGCAAATTTGCATTCGTTATATGCAAAAAGAGTGTTTACAGTACATACAATTTAGTAAGGCATAGAAAACAAAAACAGTCTGATTCCGAGGGTACAAAAAAGTCATAAAGTAATAACATTCAGTATATTACAATTTGATAACCATAACAATCATAAAAATGTCATCACAGAGTTTGAACAGAGTTATGATGTTTAACAATAAAAATAAAACAATCATGGTTATTTGTTTTTTAGTCCGCAGCTCACAATGCAATAACTTATGTGATTTATGAAACTGATTTTGACTAAAGGTTGAAGTTGGTCAGCCGAAACCTTGCTTGCAATGCTCGTTAATTTAATTAAGTTAAATGTAATTAGTGGGAACTATTGCTCATTGAACGAGCATGAGGCTGTTGTTGCCGCAAAGGCTGAGAAAAGCCTCAGGCCGGACTGGTGCTGAGTTCTGTTGCTCATCTTATTTCAAGGTTTTTCATTGTGATAGAGCCCTTGAAAATCCCCAAGCATGATGCAATAGCATGTAACTTCAATAAATTATCTAAAACTGTTTTAACTTATCAAACAGAAAATTGGAGCTTTAAACAGTCTTAATAATGCAATTGTTACTTCATACATGGTCACAAAGATCATGTTCTTTAAATGACTGTCATATAATCACAGTAGCGAACCACGGCTCTTGGATCTTGGTCCTCCAGTCGGGAGTAAAATATTGTTTACCTTATGAGATGCAACAAACACACAGAACAGATGCGAGAGAAAAACACAGCAGGACTGGCAAAACCATTCTGTCCTAACACAGAAAACCAATAACATTTAATGTAGCCCGACACATCAACCCAGCACTCACAGCAAAGCCAAACAGCAACAGAGATACTTCAAGACCATAGACTGAACAGTGAACCATCAGCAATTATCATTATAGATAATATATAGAATTTATTTCATGACAAAGATTGTATGTCACATGTATTTAAATAATGTTATTATAAACAGTGCACTTTAAGAGAGAGAAACTTCTGGTGTGGATAGACAACATCTTGTTGGAATCTCGTTGCATTTGGCTAGGACATGGCGTAAGGTGCTGTGACCTCTTGACCTTAATATTTATGGTTGTTTTCTGGTTGGTTTAGGAAAAAGCCCAGGCCACTCACCTTTACTCTTATGGCTGTCACGGAGACCAGCTGGAAAAGTTTGGATCAAGGGGTCAAACTTTGGCTAGAGTGGCACAGTTAACCCCTACTGGTTGATGGCATTCTACGAGTTGTTGTTTTCGTAATCAATATATATACACACACACACACACACACACATATATATGTTGTCAGCCAATCAGGTTCAATTAGGTCACTTTCTTGTAGCCCCTAAGTAACAAGTCACAAAACATTTATATCTCATGATTGACTTGCAGATTTTCTAAGACACTTACTTCAGTGATGTCTGTCAGGCAGGAGGGACATTTTATGGTGTTCCCTAAATATGCTAAATGCTTGTATCACCTTTAAAAAACTCCAGATTTCACAGTACCTGTTTATTTGCAACTCCACTTTCTAAATCTGTCCTTATATCAATTTTTTCTCAGTTTGACAGCCATAAAACAGCAAAATTGACTGGTTCTCGGTCAGCCATTACCAGTGCTGACCCAACCGGTCCAGAGGAATTATCCTGCTGAACCACAGAGTCATCGGTCAGTGTCTTTCATTTCTCACTTCAATGAGTCCACACGCTCGTTACCCAAGAACCAGCCGAATTAATCCCACCAAACAGTAGGAAAGCACTGCCAGATAATATACAGCCAAGCCCATAACTGCATTACTGTGTTTGATGTTGTGTAGAAGTATTTGGGTGTAACATCCTGGCAAACAGTTGTGTGAGGGTAACTGGAGGCTGGCTGTGAGTCAGCGAGAACACGAGGCTTTGGTCCTCTGGCTGTGATGTTTTAAATTATCTGTCGGCTAAGGACATGCTGAACAGCCTGTCAGAGTTTGTCTGTGAGACACTCCAAAAATTATGTCTCAGAAAGAGGCTGACCAGCTTCAGAGTTATTTAATAGAAAGAATTAGATTATTGTGCTAAAACTATAAAAAGCCTGTTTTTGAACAGCAGATTTTAGTTTAGGACAGCTTCTAGCACGTTTTCTGTTCCAAACATCTGTATATGTGATTTATAGTACACAGTGTGATATATAGGGACCAAGGCAGGTGGTCACAATGAGAATGTTTTACTTTAGAAGTCCATGAGGTGCAAAATAGCATTTAATTATGAAACTTTGTGGATACAGTCTGACATGATTGATATGGTACTAAGTGGCACTACCAACTCTCCTCCCTTAACCATAGGTCACCAGAGTGATATGTGATTCCTTGTATCTATACACATCTTTTTACTATCTAAATGCTTGTTTCTTCTTTGTCCTTTCATTAAAGACTTATCACTGGGCTAAAATTTGTGACCTCACTGCTCTGCCTCATAATGTCGTAGAGACTTGGGGCTGGGCTTATATGGCTCAGCTTAGCAAGCAGCAACACATGTGACATCTCAATTTTATAATCATCCCCTAGCAACGAGTTTCAGTACCCTAGCAACCACCCATTTGACTTCTAATGAAAAAAGTGAGAGGCATTAGAACAAGTAGGTGGTCGCTTCTGACTTAGACTGGCATGTTGTCTTTATCACCATGATAACTGTGCAGCCATGCCCTAGCAACCATTTATAGCACCCTAGATCCCTATAGCATGCTAAATCTTGCTACAAAATACTAACATTATGCTAAAACATGCTAACATTGTGTTAAATCATACTAACATCATGCTAATTCATGCTAAAACATGCTAGCTTCATGTCAATTCATACTTTTATGCTAGCATCCTGCTAAAACGTGAGGATTATAATTAATCATGTTAGCATCATGTTAAAACATATATTTGTTGAAATATTCTATTGAGTCTGTTATCATGGTGGGTTTGCCAAATACAGATTTATTTTCATAATAGTAAAACCATTTCACCCAATTGATCCTGTCAATCTATGTTAAGATTAATGAGTCGTAATGGTTGGTTAATATATAATGATGCCACACTGGCCGAGAATCAAGCATTATTTTCCAAACAAAATGGAGGATGTAATTAAATTGCTGAAACATGACAGCATATTTGACATACTGAAATCAAACCATTGTCTGAAACAAGCTACAATGTCAAACTATATTCAGGTCCATTTTTGTCCAAATAAAGACAGAATGCAATGTTTGATGAGCTATACAGTACACAAGTGACTCTACAGAGACTGCCCACTCTTCAGCCAAACATTTGGCAGGATCACAACAGGAACTACCAAGAGATTTTGCGTTTTGTGTTGCCAGAATCGTGTTGTTATCAAGAACATGTTTGAAGCACCTGTTTGTTTAAACTTACATAACAGTGGATAATGATAATTATTTGTACTTTTTTTATTTTATGATATTTTCAAGTTTATTGCACCCAAAAATGGACTGATCACATTTCAAATAAAAAAACAAAGCACTTAGAGCCTACTTTAGGACAACAGGATAAAATGTATAATTTTAATGACAATTAAACATTTTTTACCACAAATAATATATCCAGTTTTTCATAACATGAATAAAACAATTGCACAATTTAGGGAGCGTGCCTAATTGTCAGGAAAATCCACAATACACCACAATAAAAAAACAACATTATTTAGTCCTGAAATTATGCTTAATACACTAAACAAAATATGCTTTCATGTTTTTGCTTTTGATTATAAAGGGAAAACTGACCCAGATATATTATTGACAGGTTTTGTCAGATTTAGTCAATATACAAATATAAACATGGATAAAGTCTATAGATCATTCTGCATCACAGCTTTCTTGAAATGCAACAGCAGAACACAAAGTGTCAGTGTGTGGATTGTATAGAAAATACTCCCACACTGCACGACTTTGGCAGATGCCCTAAAGCTATTATCATTATGGAGTTGCACTGTTATCTAGTCGGATCGCTGAAGGTTTGATTTGGTCTGCCAAATGAGCCAGGTCCATTTCTGTTCCTTCTGTTCCTAGACCACTGTTTATTTGTGCCAGCTTAACTTTGTATGAATTAAATGCTTCATTGCAGCCAAGACTTGACTGCAGGAAAGTTTTAGTCAAGATGGCAAATAGTTACATTTGGCATTATAACTTTTCTATTGACCAAGTGGAACTGTACAAAACTGCAGGACATTTAATATACAGGCGCAACAGTCTGACGAACATTATATATCAGTCAATGATAAATGAGTAAATGATCAATAAAAAAAATTCTGATTTTGATTTACTAATGATCTGTCATTACCAGTAAAGCACTACATTTGTGATCATCTGTAAAAATCACATCAGTCATTATCAGTCAAAATTAAATGAGTGATCATCAGTAAGGATCATAAGATCATCAATAAAAATCACATTTGTGGTCATCGGTAAAGATCACATCTGTGATTATCAGAACACAGCAGCTATAGTTGCTGCATAGATCCTGATTGTTTAAATAATCAACTATTACAGATTTGTATCGAGTAAGGATCAGGGCTTTGTGTATGAGTGAGATGAGTAAAGAGGCGGTTGTGTAAATCCAGCTCTTTATATGTATGTATTTGACTACAAGTGCAACGGTTAATCCAAACAAATTTCCAAATCTAACACTTTGTTGTCTTCATTTTCTTGGTTCAGGAATTATAATTTGACAGTATCGGTTAGGTTGATTCTTGGCCTCTTGGTCCTGGTCTAGGTATGGTCTGGTTTTCAGACCTCTAGCTTTCTATAGATCCATCTGAATCTGATTATTTCTTTCAAATATAAAACCCAGATCTGTTATATCTGTATATGTTTATTTGCTTTTGTATTATATTTACAATAAGTGTTCTAGCAGCATAGAAAACAGCGGGAAAATCTCAGAGAGCTGTAATATCACTGAGACTGCAGTGAAGATAATGGCTGCCGTTAAAAGCAAAGAGTCTGTTGTTCTCTGGGCGGTGTGCAGTCACCCCCAGAGCAAAGACACGGACACAAGATTCTCATTTACTTCAGCTCCCTCTCCCACTTGGTATCTCTCTCTCTCTTCATACAAACAGAAGGATAAATCTCAGTGAGTCTAGTGATCATATCAGTGTGTTAAACACACACAAGACACTGCAGACTGGCGAAGAGGTGAGAGAAAGTGTTCCATTTAAATTACAGTCAAGTTTGAAGTGACAATAGTGGCCAGAATGGCTGTGATTTATCTGTAGGTAACCGAAGCAATGCTGATATTTCAGTACAACAGCATGGTTGCGAGTCTGATGTTGCTTTTATATTGTATAAACAATAAACTGATATCAAGCATTTTAGACACAATATAGCCAGTTGTATTGCGTAATGAACATTAAGCATTTCATGTTGACAAAACATCCAAGCACGTATATCATAATAATAAAGATTATAAAGATATAAAGATAATCAAAGTTAAAAATATCCCAAAAAAGTTTTGTAACTAAAAATGTAGTATATTGCATCTCTCTTCAGAGTACCAAAACTGTGTAGTTTTGGTGCTATGACTAAACCATTGACCATTGGTTTCATGCAAATAATGCCTGTAATTAAAGCCATTGGACAGTTGTGGCTACTTGTGTTGAAAAACAACACCACAATGTTTCACCCAAGCTCATAATCTGCCTCTTGTTTATTAACTTATCCTCCTTTGGAGGATTAGTAACAATTTGTCTCTAATTTTCTCCCATGTATTTATTCATTTGGAGCGCCTCAGCCATTTGAACACCATTTGTCAGCCAGTTGAAATTACCTTGGGATTGTTCAGTCAGCCAATTTCCTTAGACCACAGGTCTCTTTGTTTTCATCATGAATAAGTAATATTTTATAATTGGACAGCTGTAGGTTGGCTACAAGCTGTTCAAACAAGTGCATTATTTGTCAGTATTTGTTAAATTCTGAAATTGATCCAGGCTTTTATTCTGTTAATATGTCTGTATCTAATAAATTTGAAGCTTAATACATTGCAAGGTCTTAAATCTATTCAGAGGGGGAGTTTATGTTCTGATATTTGCAGTCTTTGTGTCCTTGTGATATGTCATTCTCAGTGCATGGGCTCCTTTGAAAGCGGGGAAAGAAAACACATCTCATATCTTTTCTTGTTGACATCCAATTAAACTCCAGTTTATAGTATTTTGATGCAAATTAATCTATCTCTTGGTAAAAGAAAAGCAATTTAGTTTGATGCCAAGATGGCCAGTGATTTATGGCCAGCTGTGATTTATTGGGTGCCAGGAGCACAAAATCAATTAAATTCAAGATAAATTTGGAAACCAGACACTCAAAGTACTAAAACAACAAAAAAGGCAATTTTCCTATTCAGCTACAGTATGGCATGTCAATTTTATCATTTTTATACTTTTCTTTTTTATACTTCATAATGATCTCATGATTTTTTCTTGTTTTGAGTACAAATGTTAAATATTTTCTCCAAAACAACTTGTGTGTGTGT